>JAOUQT010304935.1:0-15607 GCA_025769995.1 Xyliphius kryptos | reverse complement strand
CACCTTCCACATCTCCACCACCTCCCACATCTCCACCACCTTCCACATCTCCACCACCTTCCACATCTCCACCACCTCCCACATCTCCACCACCTCCCACATCTCCACCACCTTCCACATCTCCACCACCTCCCACATCTCCACCACCTCCCACATCTACACCACCTTCCACATCTCCACCCCTCCATTGATGCATAAATCATCAGCTCCAGAGTACAAAGTTCATCTGAGAGTCATGGTACTTACTGCAGGCTGCATCGTCTCTCCAGGGGTAGATCCTGGCGTTGGCAGACTGGCAGGCCATGGCATAGCTTTGTACAGAATCACATTTAGCTTGATTGTTATTGTTCTCAAAAAGACACACATCAAAGACACAGTCATCAAAGTAGGGCTGGGGATCCACGTGGTCATGACACAGACTGAAAGGACCCTGACTGTCCCTGATGACCTCACACTGAGCCTGGGCAGAGGATTGGTCTTGGCATGGTGGGACTTCTCCACCGTCACTGCATGTTGTGTCATTCTGAACTTTCCAATCAGCTCCAAACTCTGAGACTGAGGGAACCACTGCACCAGAACGAATGCGGAAGTCGTCACTGCTGTCACCATTAAAGTTACCGCACAGGCCACATGTAGTTCCTCTGTAGGTTCCTGGAACTGTAACAGTCACCACCCAAGAGCCGTCGTAAGTCACGCTGAGGCCGAAGTCAGTGGTGATGAATGTGATCGGTCCACTGGAGTAAACAGACACACCGCCGGAGTCCAGCAGGACAGGAAGGTTCCTGGTTTCTCCATCAATCTGGTGAGAGAACAGTCCAAACCTCAGCAGTTTGTTAATATTCACACAGAACATTAGATGAACCATCTCAGCAGCATGATGTTCTCACCTTAGCTGCACCATACATGTTTTGTAGAACCTCCACCAGATGTCCTGAAACATTGACAGAGACTCCAACTGTGATGGACACTGGTAGTCCTGACCAGGGGGCGTTCTGTCCCACCACCTCAAACTGTGCCAGCCCCTGGGTATCATCACATACAGCTGCCAGTGTGTATCTGCATGTTCCCTGGAAATCAAACCGACGTCCATCAAACGAGGTGTAGTGAGGGTCTCCTGAGGCAGAGCAGGTAGCACTGGGTCTGGGGTGGCAGCCATGTTCTCCATCTACAACTCCACACACTTCCTGTTCACTGCAGGATGAAGAGCCGCAGCTCACGTAGCCGGTGGTTCCGTCACACACGCAAAGAGACTGACACTGATCATCAGACCAGAACTGTTCTCCACCATGTCTGTAGCGACCTTCATGGAGACATCCGCAGCCTGTCGGAGGAACACACTGATCTCCACTGAGCAGGAGCCCATCATCACACTGACAGCCCTCCTGACAGTTTTGGGTGCACAGGAAAGGGAAAGAAAGACTGGGACAGGCTGCGGGACAGGAAGTACCACACGCCTCATAGTGGCTGTTGGCTGGACAGGGGAACTCTTCAAAAGCAAATAAAGATGATGTTAGATGAACGTTATGAGGAGCGTTCTCTTTGGTTCTAAAGGAATCAGTCTGATCTGCTGGTACTCACCACAGTTGGTCATGTTCCTCCATTCTCCTACCGCCACACCGTTCTGCTGGCAGAGTACGGCATACCCTCGTAGTGCCTCACACAAGGCCTCTCTAGCGCCCTCTGTCTGTTGTAGATAGCGTATGCAATCCGTTGTCCATTCTTGAGGGTTGATTTGGCCGTGGCACTGTGCGAATGGTCCTTCTGATGATGTCATAATGCCGCAGAGCTCATCGAACTGGCTGCTGTTGGAATAATAGCCTTGTTCTCCCAAATGCTCGTTCTCCACACAGTAAGCTGACAGTGAGCCCACCCTCCAGCTATCACCAAACTCCTGAGCATCGTTCAGCAGAACCCCAGCAGGACTGTAGAACTCATCATCTGGAATGTTATTGAAGTTCCCACAGAGACCTCCGAGGGTTCCGTTGTAGTTGTTGGGGGCAGTGATTCTGATGATGTTCGGCCAGTCGGCTCTCACTGTGAGACCAAAACTGGTTTCTATAACGACGCCCTTCACACTGCTGTGGTAGATCAGGAGTCGTCCACTGTTAATACTCATGGGTACGGCCACCATCTGACCATCAACCTAAAGAAAAGGAGAAAGGATTATTGATTATAGTCAAACCAGCTTCAAAGGAACCTCTGGGATCTCGTTTACCTTCATCATTCCTCCCTCCTTCATCTCCACTGAGATCAGAGTTCCCTCTGCTTCAAAATGCAGCCATTTTGTAAAACCCTCAGGACCACTGGGAACGTTCTCCACAGTCACATTGAAGTTGGGTCGTGGTGAGGAGTGCAGAACCTTACTGAGAACCAGTTGACAGGCTCCTGGGTAGCTGAAGGTCAGTCCATCGTACGTGTGATAGCCGAGGTTATCAACCAAACAGGTGGAGTAACCGGAGGGTCTGCAGCCCCTCACACCGTTATGCACAGCACACACTTCCAGTTCACCACACTGGTGGTTCTGGCAGCTCATAACCATGTCGTTACAGGTGCACTGTCTGCTGCAGTCCTCCCCCAGGACCACCGACTGACCGTTGGTGTAGTACAGTCCTTCAAACGTGCAGCCACAGCTGCTCTGAGGAACACATTCTCCAGCACTGAGGACATATCCATCATCACAGATACAGCTCTCCTGGGGGGGTGTGGGGCAGTTTGAAGGGGCAGAGGGGTCACTGCAGGTTGCTGGACAGCTGGTTCCCTGGGTCTCAAAGTGACCATGTGCAGGACATGAGATCTCTGGAGGTTAAAAATACATTTATATTTCTGTTTGCCAAAACAAATCTATTAATTAAAGCATTTCACCACAAGCGGACGATGCTCACCACAGAATCCTGGTCTCCTCCAGTGACCGATGTAAGAGTTTTGCTGCTGGCACTGAGAAGCGTAAACATTTAGTGCCTGACAGAGGATCGGCTGATGACCACCACCCACACACAGATCATACACACAGTTCTCCAAAAAGACTTGTGGTGACAGGGTGGCATGGCAGGCAGAGAAGGGGCCGCTGCTGTCGGTTAAGATTCCACAGTTGTCTGAATTACGATAAAGGTTCTTTTGATCTTCAGTGCAATCTATACATTGCAGACCCGAGCAACCTCCTGATGGTGGTATTTGTTCTCCTTCAGTATTCCAGGAGTTTGCAAAGTCCACGTCTGAGCTCACCACCAGACCTGAAGGGGTGCGGAAGTCATCCTCAGGGTGGAAGTTAAAGTTTCCACAGAGGCCGCATGTAGAGTTTTGGTAATCATAGGGCACGTTGATGGTTACGTAGGAGTACGCATCATAGGTTACCAGCAGTCCAAAAGCTGTGCTGATGACCACGGAGAACCCTGAGGTATAGACCTGAACGGAGCCGTTGTGGAGACCGAAAGGTGTCGCCGCAAAAGTTCCGTTTACCTGCAAACAAGAACGGAGAAATAAAAACCATCGAACGTTTTAAACCAACCAAAAAAGTACAAAAACGTGGTACTCACCATAGCTTCATATGGATGATCTTTCACTAGTTCCACTTCTATGCCATACACAGTTACTCTAACCAGGCGCGTCCATGATACATGCAAACTCCCTCTGTGCTCATTAGAACCTTCAACTCGATAATAAGGCAGGTCCACTCCGCACGCCTGCATAGACATACAAATTTACTCTTATATTCAAACCAGAACATTCTCCTCATAACTAAATAATGAGGCCTTACCTCAGAAAGCACATAGGTCGCCGTCCCCTGAAAGTGGAAGATTTGGTTATCGAAGGTGTAGTAATGGGGGTCACCGGAGATGGTGCAGGTTTGGCGCCGAACGTTCTGACAGCCGTACAGGAGAGCGGCAGGACGACAGGCTTGGGAGTACGTACAAGGCTCCAAGTCACATGAGAGGCCCCTCCGGGTACAGGTGCATCTTTCATGGCAAGATCCATCGGTCCAGAACGAGACACCAAGTGGCACAGAGTCACCTGGTGAGTTGTAACAGTCAACGTAGACAATTAGAAAGTGTTACAGGACCAGATGCATGGAGTGTAACCAAACATTACCATTAAACTGACATCTGGATAAACCCTCATCCACACGGAAGGCCCACCGTCCAGTTACGTTCACGTTGCTGCCGCGTGTAAAGATGGAGTAGTTGTTTTGAAACGATCCGGAAAGAGAGAAATAGTAGCTGGAGTCGTCGGTGTCGTAACCAGCCTTGAGATCACAGTTAGAGAAACCCAGTTTAATAGAACTGTCTCATAGTTAACCTCAGTACCGGTCGAGTCACTGTAACTGACCTGTACATTGTGGTTGTTTGGAGCAATCTGGCCGTAGTTCATCAGCAGGAACGAAAGAGGGCCGTTTGAAATCAGCACCACTTGGAATGAAGATTTCTAAAGAGTAGGAAATATGACATTACAAACGTATTTCAGTGAATGTACACTGATGGTTGTGAACATTCTAAACTTCCACTGGGGGTGGGGTCAGGGGTCTTGGCTGTGATTCTTACCAGGGCAGAGTTGGAGAAGTAACCGACTTTGTCCCATGTTGCCACAAAGACCCAGGTAGCATTAAAGCTCATTTCTGGGAAGTACCGGTTGATGTCTTCAGTTGCCTGATTAAGAACATTTCCAGAAGTGTACTGCTGATAGGAGATGGTTCCTGTTTCTCGATTGTCAATGTCTGTCCAGAATGGAGCGATGATGTCTCTTCCTCCATAAGCAGGGAACTGGTAGGGACTGTAGCTGTACCATGCTTCATTAAAGGTCAGGTGACCGTTGTTATTCACCTACGAAAGAATTACGTACTGACTGAAGTGACCAACACGTCTTTCAACTGCATTTATTTATTTAAGCTAGTTATGGATTTAAAGATGATGAACGACAAGATGAGAGTCTTTTCATCACTATCAAAATATGATCATGTGACTATTAGTGATCCCACCCCGATGTTAATCATTTCCAAAGTTACTTACAAATATCTGATCGTATGTTTTTCCAAAGTATATAAATGTTTGCAGCAGAGTGATGATTGGTGAACTTCCATCGTCCTCTCGTTCGTTAAACGTGTCTCCATCTCCAAAGGGGTAGAAGGCACCTGACCAAAAAAATAAATAAATCTAATGAAATGATGTAACATTAATGAACAGGATCGTCTGTATCTGCAGCCATGGTGACCTGACGGCTAACTTCAGTATAAGTCATGGTTCCATCACCAGATCATCAGAGGTTATAATGAAGAATATGAAGACATCAACAGTTTGGGGACAGTTTTCTTACCTGTTGAGCTTTCTGGATCGCTGATGCTGGCAACATCTGTAACCACAGGACATTTTAAATACAGACAGGAATGAACAGCTGTATTACAAATCAACGTCATCGCTGCAGTAAATGTTTGTACCTTCACAGTACGCCGAATTACAGGTGATGGGACTGACGAACTCGTACACGTAATAGTTTCCAGGACATTTTTTCACTTGAATAGGAAAGGATTTAAAAAAACAGCAGTCTCCACTCCAGCTTCCACAGACCTGCATGCCCACGATGCCATCTTCCTGCTTTGGGTGAGACCCATTGAGCCAGAGGGGGATGTCTGTGCCACACATGCTCTCCTGCACACAAGATTCTGGCATCCGAATATCCCTGCCCTGGTACAGGAGGCGGTACCAGCCGTACCAGCCGGTGTAGGAATCGCACCATGACCACCACCCCCACCACCACCAGTA
The DNA here is from genome assembly GCA_025769995.1 of Xyliphius kryptos. Lineage (NCBI taxonomy): Eukaryota > Metazoa > Chordata > Actinopteri > Siluriformes > Aspredinidae > Xyliphius > Xyliphius kryptos. Next base: position 9,857 of record JAOUQT010304935.1, on the reverse strand, counting down.
AGAGTAACCATAGTGGTTAGAGTTATTGGTGGCTCTGAAGGTCTGATCCAGGATCTGGTAATTATCACAGGGGTCAGTGCTGGGTTCGGTGAAAGCCACTAACACGAAGAAGGGAAGGAATAAAATATAGAGAATTATATTTTACTTCTTTTAGAATTTATGAAATAAAACTCTTTCCTATGTTTTAGACGATCTGTTGGTTTATTTTCATCAGAACTCGAGCTTTTACTGCAAATCATTAGTGAGATAATGATTAAGACATGAACCGTCTAAAGCATTCATCTATCACAGCTGCGAAACAGAATTCATGAACATCAGCGACTTCCACACAAATATAAAACCATTTCCAAATATAAACGTTCTAAATAAAAACCTAAAGTAACACTCTGTTTAACATGGTTTTATGGTATTTTACAGGGTATTTCAGTCATTATTGAGTAAGCTGAGCTTTAAAGCTTTTAATATAACAAAGGGAACAGTTCCAGTTCTGAGATCCTTTATCTATTTAATATTCTGTTTAGTGAACTACGACAGGACCATCAAGAGCCGAGAGTTTAGTATGTGTTTAGTTGATCTTTAGGAACGTCTCACATGTGAGCTGATGTGGTGCATTATTGAAGTTACCTGCACAGTAGGTGGGCATTGGAAGGGAAACGTCTGGTTTGACCATCTTGTAGACGTAGTAGTTTCCTGGACAGGCCTTGACTAGAATGGGGTGGGACATGGAAACCGATGTACACTGGCTCCCCAAAAATGCATGGACCTCCCGAGTAACGATGCCATCTTCTAGATCTGGGTGAGACCCACCAAGAACCAGTGGGGTGTAGCCACCACAGGACATGTAGCTTACACACCACTCTGAAATCTGAGCACTGGCTCCCTGGAGATACAGGCGGTACCATCCGGTCCAGTCGGTCACTGTGTCATCATATCCACTGTAGGAATTTTGGATGCTCCTCCAGTAATCATCAAGAACCGTGTAGCTGGAACAGGGGTCAGCATCCTGCACAGTGGTGGCTGAGGGTAGAGATAAACCCCTGGTTAGAGCTAGTTTAGAGCTAGTCGCTTTGCTAACATCATTAAAATTATCCAAAATTAATGAATTACTACATCATCTCACAAATTCATGAGCAAATCCGGTTTTACACCACAGGGAAGAATGATGGGCGGAGCTGTAACATGTCCGTGTGATTTGATCACAAGAATTACTTTACACTTCAAAGTAAATGTTCTGAATGTCTCCAAGTCTATAAACCACGAGGTAACTGCAATAAACTCAAATCCATGTCCTCAAGAGAACCTCAAATCCCATCACTCACCATCACAACACTGACCAGAAGCTCCACCCCCTTCTCTTACAAGACAATGTGGTAGACACTGTTGCAGCTGAATGTAATGTATATTAAATCTGGTGAATTACGATTATTTCAATGTTGATAGAACTTTGTTTTGCTGTGAGTGTGTCCGTAACTTACTCATGCTAATTTGTGTGGGTGGAGCCGGCGTTGGAGTTACTGTTCTGGGATCTGCAGAGCAGACAACATCATGAACAAACTGCTGATTTAATCTGTACATCTCACACAAAGTCATGATGTTTGTACCTGTACAGTAAGCCATGGGGGAGTTGAGGTAGTAGTAGTAGAAGTCGTAGTAGTAGTAGTAGTCGTAGGAGTAGTAGTAGTCCTGATTGTAGTAGTTGTTGTAGTAATAGTAGTTATAGTAGTAATAGTCGTAGTAATACCAATCGTTAATATGACTGTTAAAGTAGGAGCCCGGATTCACCAACTCGTAGACGGTGTAGTTTCCTGGACACGTCTTCAGCTGAATGGCAAGAAAGTTTAGGTTGCAGCAGTCGTATCCAGAACTACCACATACTTGGCGAGCTACCACTCCATCTTCAACTTCAGGATGAGGACCATTCAGCCACATTGTGTAGTAAGTGCCACATCTGTTGGCATCAACACAGCTCTCTGCCATCTGGATGTTCATGCCATGATGCTGCAGGCGGTACCACCCATTCCAGTTGAACAAGCTGTCAATGATGTCCAACCCGGCTGCATCTCTTGATCTCCAGGGTTGATCCAGAGTGGTGTAGTGATCACAGGGGTCATCACTGGGATAGTCAAAAGCCACTGGGGCCCAAAAATACAAGATAAATTATATCGAGTCTAAATGAACATGGAGTTAAAATGTTGTGTCTTATGTCTTTATTAATATAATACTCTAAACTAGAAGGGAAGAGTCTACCTGTGCAGTATGTAGGCATGGGGATGGAGACGTCTGGCTTCACCAGCCTGTAGGTGTAGAAGTTCCCTGGACAGGCTTTAACTTGGATTGACTGGGACTTCAGTTGGTGACACTGACCATTGGAAGACCCGTATATTTCGCGGGTGACGATGCCATCGCTGATCCGTGGGTGGGTTCCTTTAAGTGCCAGAGGGGTGTAGCCACCACAAGAGAAAGATCTCACACACCATTCGGGAAGCTGGGCACTTTTTCCATTTAGAAACAGGCGGTACCAGCCATCCCAGTTCACCAGCGTGTCATCACGACTGTCATACCAGTACTTCCCATAGCTGGTTCTCCATGTGTCTTCCAGAACAGTGTGGGTTACACATGGGTCCAAGTCAGAGGATGAGACAGCTGTACGAACAGAAATATTAAATATTAAAATAAAACGAATATCAGGAGTTTTTTCTTGATTGTGATCAGTGGTTCTTACAGCTGCAGGACATTTTCACAGAATCCTACCTGTTGAAAAGTATTCAGGGGCCACGGTTGTTGGAGTCGGGGTTGGAGTTATGGTTTGGACATCTAAAAAAAAAAGTATATTTTTAATGACCGATTAAAAAAAATGTAATGCATTCATAAAAAGAATCACCACCGTGAGCGACGGTACCTGCGCAGTACGCCGCGTTGCAGTATTGTGGGCGGACAAACTCGTAGACGTGGTAATTCCCTGGACAGGCTTTGACTTGTATGGTGATGGACCTGATGTAGAAACAGTCGTATCCGGCATTACCACAGACCTGCCTGGTGACTATTCCGTCCTCCACCTCAGGATGAGGACCGTTCAGCCACAGGGGGTAGTAGGTACCACATCTGTACACATCCACACAGCTCTCAGACATCCTGATATTCATCCCGTGGTGGAGCAGACGGTACCACCCGTTCCAGTTAAAGTACTGATCACAAAGGTTCATGCCAGACCCATTACTGGACCTCCAGGGTTGGTCCAGAGGAGTGTACGTGTCACAGGGATCATAACTGGGTCGGTTTACGGTCACTGTAAGGAGGAACATACAAAGACATTTTAAAACTAGTAATGTTTGAGGTAAAAAGGTTCCTAAAAGATTTGAAAAATGTTCTTCATACAAACTAAAGACCTCGTACCTGCGCAGTAGGTCGCCATTGGAATTGAAACATCTGGCTTGACAAATTTATAGACGTAGTAATCGCCTGGACAGGCCTTCACCTGGATTGGGTGGGATGTATAGGCTGTGCAGGTGGATCCTGAAGATCCATACACATTTCGTGTGACGATACCGTCTCCCAACTTTGGATGGGATCCACCGAGCGACAGGGGAGTGTAGCCTCCACATGACATGTAGCTAACACACCACTCAGAGATCTGAGCACTGGCTCCCTGAAGGAACATCCGATACCAGCCGTCCCACTCCACCAGCGTGTCGTCGTGTGCGGTGTCACTGGAGTAACCGTCGTAGCTGTAGCGATAGTTGGAACGTCTCCAGTCATCATCCAGCACGTTGTAGCTGTTACACGGATCAAACGCTGGTTGATCAGGTGTGGAAAACAAGTTCAGTGAAGGAGCTGGAAATAAAGCACGATTTCGATGAACATTCTGGATTTTCTGTTAAAACCTTCCGGTTCAAAGAACAAAAAGAGGATGGTCGTGTTTAAAAAGACCTACTGGATGTCGGGGTTGATTCGATTGGTGGTTCTGAAGTTGGCGTTATGGAGTTTGAGTCTAAAAAGGAAAACCAACAACATGTTGTTTTTTTTTTTTTAAATGACCTCAGAGATGAAACATTTAAAGTCTTTCAGACTCTTACCCACCGGCACAGTACGCTGCGTTGCAGAACGGCGGCCTGACAAACTCGTAGACGTAGAAGTTTCCAGGACAGGCTTTGACTCGGATCGGAGGGGATTTAAAGAAGCAGCAGTCGTAACCAGCATTAGCGCAGACTTGTCGGGTGACTATCCCGTCTTCTACTTCAGGGTGAGGACCGTTGAGCCACAGAGGGTAGTAGGTACCACACCGGTTTACATCCACACAGGTCTCTGGCATCCTGACGTCCATCCCGGTGTGGAGTAGACGGTACCACCCGTTCCAGTTAAAACCATAGTCGCAAATCTCCAGTCCTGTGGCATTGGTGGATCTCCACGGCTGATCCAGAGTGATATAGTCATGGCAGGGATCGTGGCCATAAGAAGGATTGGTGGACTGAACTGCCATTAAGAACGCAAACAAAAAAATGCACAATTTTATTAAAACACTTGGACAATTTTATAAAAAATAAATACATTGAATAATAAGTGATCAGTACCTGCAGCATACACTGGTAACGGAATCGATAGATTGGGCTGCACAAGTTTGTAGACGTAGTAGTGTCCAGGACAGGCTTTAACTTGAATTGGGTTTGATATGTAATGAGCACACTGACCATTGAACCACCCGTAGTAACCGAAGTAATAGTAGTAATAGTAGTAGTTGTAGTAGTTTAAGACTCCACCGATTTCCCGGGTTACGATACCATCTTTTATTAGAGGATGTGAGCCTTGGAGTAAGAGTGGTGTGTAACCACCAGATGTTATGTATCCCACACACCACTCTGACAGCTGTGCATCCTGTCCCTGAAGATACAGACGGTACCATCCGTTCCATTCAATAGAACCGTCATCGTGACTGCTGAAGTAGTTTGACCAACCGTACGAGTAATAACCGTAACCATAGTAAGAGTAGGTGGTTCTCCAGAGGTCATCGAGATCACTGTAGTTCTCACACGGGTCAAAGTCTGGACCGGTCGCTGAAAATGAAAATCATTTAGTTTCAGTTCACAGAAATAATGAGTCTGTCTTTTTTTTTAATGTTCTAAATGTTCTCACTGGTGTTTGGGGCGGTGTCTGTGTCATTAGGCGTCGTTGACGGATCGATGGTGTTGAAATCTGAAACGAGAAATCCAGGAGAATGAGAACATGTTGAAGTGTGTACAATCCGCAGAACCATTAGAACCAAACTGATAGATACCTGAACAATAAGCCATATTGCAGTACATGGTTTTAACAAACTCATAGACGTAGTAGTTTCCTGGACAGGCTTTGACCCGGATGGGAGGAGATTTAAAATAGCAGCAGTCGTAGCCAGCGTTAGCACAGACCTGCCTGCTAATAATGCCATCTTCTATCTCCGGATGAGGACCATTCAACCACAGAGGGTAGTAAGTACCACATCTGTACACATCCACGCAGCTCTCTGGCATCCTGATGTTTCTGCCACGATGAAGAAGGCGGTACCACCCGTTCCAGTCAAAGTTGTTGTCACAGATTTCCATTCCCGGTTGATCATTGGCTCTCCACGGTTGATCCAGCGTGGTGTAAACTTCACATGGATCATAGGATGGTATGTTCTGAGCAACTAACAAAGAGAATGAAACAGATCAAGCTCACATCAAAGCCCAAAATGCTCCTCACCGTTCACAAAACGATCTCTTTGTACCTGTGCCGTAGACCGGCTGTGGAACAGGGATGGAGGGCTGGACCAGATTGTAGACGTAATAATTTCCAGGACAAGCTTTAACTTGGATTGGATTGGAGCTGTAGTAACCACAGTAGCCACTGTAGTAACTATCAGCTGCCCAGACTTCTCTCCTTACTATACCGTCTTTAATGAGAGGATGTGTTCCACCAATCAGGAGGGTCGTGAACCCTCCAGATGTTATGTACGCCACACACCACTCTGACAGCTGTGCATTCTTTTCCTCAATATACAGCCGATACCATCCGTTCCACTCAATGGCGCTGTCATCATGGCTGCCATAGTAACCAGACCAGCCCGGTTTGTAGTATTCGTAACTGTAGTAAGAGTATGCAGCCCTCCAGATGTCATCAAGAACTGTGTAGTTCTCACACGGATCATAGTCTGGGATTTCTAGACCTGTGGCTGTTAGAACAGAACCATGAAAAATTACTAAAGTGCACCCAAAGATGGTTCAGCGCTATAGTCTCTAAAAAGGAATCCAAAAAATAATGTACTATACTTTCTAAAAAGTTTCATCTTTTACTACCCAGAAAACCTCTGTACCGTCCTCCCCATAAAGGTTCTGTACTGTACTCCCCATAAAGGTTCTGCACTGTACTCCCCCTAAAGGTTCTGTAAGGTTCTGTACTGTACTCCTGATGCAGGTTGTGTATACATAAGGTGAATCTGAAGCAGCAGTGATGTGGTTGGGTGATGAGACGTACTCGTGTTCAGGAGGAGTTCCGTGCCGCTGGTTGTGGTCATTGGATCTGGTGACCAAGCAGTAACTAAACAGAAGCAGAAGTGAAATTACTTTTTGGTAAAATTTAATGAAAAGCTGTGGTATGTACACGCTTGACAAAATTGTTGGCACCCCTCAGTTAATAAAAGAAAAACCCCCAATGCTCACAAAAAATAACTCATATCTGACAAAAGTCATAATAAATAAATGTTATTAAAATGAACCAGTTAAAATCAGACAGTGCTTTTTATTTACACTTCAACAAATAAATACTCATTAAACACGCCCTGAAAATAATGTGACCAATAATTTAATATTGATCCATGTTGATTTATTTAACTGCTACAGGTGGAACCATGTTGATTCTTATTATTCACTCATTTAATTCTCTGACGTGGACTTATGATCCATAATCTAAATGATATTTACCTGTCGTTTGTGCTTTGGTCAGTTCACCTGTAAAAATTAGATTTAAACATTATTAAATGAAACAATTTTACTTGTTATTAAATGTGCATATGGTTTTTATAAAATAATAAAACATTTTGCATTAAGTCTAAACATATTTCATTACAATTGTTTAATGTTTAAAAATTAAAAACAAAAGCTAAAATCTGAAACAATAATTTTAATAATGTGTGGACTAATCACATAAAATAATTATTAAACCAATTAATTAAACTAATAAAATAAACGAAATAAATAAATTCTTAAAATAAACTAATTAAATATTTTTTCTAAAATAAACTAATTAAATAATTTAATAAAATTAACTAATTAAATAAATTATTAAAATAAAATAAATAAACAAATTAGTAAAATAAACTAATTAAATAATTTAATAAAATAAACTGAATAAACAAATTAGTCAAATAAACTAATTAAATAATTTAATAAAATAAAATAAAATAAAAAATGTGAAAATAAATGAATATGTGAGCACGCTCAGCAATAGTACGATTCTGATTAAATCTGATTGGCTGAGCCGTTTGTTCAGCCCTGACATTATTCATAAGAACACGTCACCTCTGTGCGTATCAAACATTATACAAACAAAAAAAATATACATTATTTTATATCATGTACCATAAATATAAATACAGATCAATATTAAAGTGAGCTGATTTCCTGTTTCGGCTGTTGTTTAGAAACTGTGTTCTGTATATTGGCCTCTAGATGGCAGTTTGTTAGAGAAATTCGGTATTCTGTTACTTAGCAATTAATGTTCGCTTTAAACCTTGTGTTTTTTATTATAGTGTGTTTGTAACTGCACTGAGGTTGTGTATTATTGTAAATAAGCCACGCCCTCTTTGTGTCTCATTGCATTAATATAAAATCCTTAATTACAGAGCAGCGAGAACCAACAGCGAGGAGGAGCAAAGGAGAGAGAGGAGAATAAAATAAAGATCAAACAAAACCAGATTATATGCTGTGTGTGTGTATATGTGTGTGTGTGTGTGTGTTATACCATTTCTCATTAACAGCAGCGGCACATAAAGCAGAATCAGACACCTCATTATTAATGACAGTGTCCAAAATTCATCTGCCAGAGAGAAGTTATAAATCTTCATCATCATCATCATTTCACAATTAATATTTTATATTGTATTTAATAAGTGAGTCAAACTAGTAAATCCTGGATTTGTAAGGTTTGAAAATCAGATGTTGATGTAATGATGGTCAGTACCTGAGAAGCTACTGCAGAGCCACGTCAGTGTTCAGCCCGTCTCTTTCTTACTCTCGCTCGACCTCTGCACCCTCTCTCTGGGTTAAGATGAACGTCTCCGTCGAGATGCTGGAGCCTCTGCATCATCTGTTGACCCGCAGCTTTAGTTTTATATCAGTGTTACTGATGGGAGGCGGTTCTGAAACTAAGGAAACCATTTGAGGAATGTTTTGTGCAGAAGAGGTTCTACCAGCTCCACTCCATCTCAATGTCGTCTTACTGCTTCACTTTTGCCAAAAATCTTTTTAAAATTGTTTCTTGTAAACGATGGAGGAAGTGATGGGAAATACCAGAGGAACAGGTCTCAGCATTCCAGTCTTCACTTACGTTGAACAATAGATTGTATTCTGATCCGTCGTCTCGCACCGTCTCATTTAAAGTTACACACCGGAACACACGCACGGACGCGCGCGCACACACACACACACACACACACACACGCACAGTTCAGTACAGTTCTGTTATCACACACCACATCGTGCATCAACAGTACCTGCAGTGGAGGACAGCTGTACAGATCAGGTGATCAGGTGTCTATTTTCCAAAATTAGAAAAACTAAAGTTCAGTAAGGCCATACGCCACGAACCCAACAGACATCCGCGGTGCTCTGGCAGCGTTATGGATACAGAGCTGATGAGTTAGAAGAGTTGGAGCTAAAGGCTCAGTGATTCTGTAATAAACAGAGTGTGATTGACACCCAGTGCACCATGTGACGCGGACCTAACTGACTGAAGCAGCAGAACTAAAAGGGGCAGAGAGTGCAGGGTACCTGGTTGAGAGGGTTCCCTGGAATAGTAACTGATGATGAGCAGGGTGAAGAGCCTCAACACCAGAAATAAACTGATCCCAGATCACCAACCCAACACCATCAAACCTGAGATCTAGACCTTTATCTACAAGGAATTATCCATCAATCCATCATCTTCTGCTTCATCCTCCATGAGGGTCGCAGTGGGGTTCCACATGCCCATCCAGGGAAGACTGTCTCAGGCACTGGGCAGAGCGCCAATCCATCACTGGGCACAAACTCACACACACACACGCTATACAGGGCAGTTTAGAGTATCAAAGTATCAAAAATTTACCTGGAATCCATGTTTTTGGACTGTAGGAGGAAACCCACGGGGAGACGGGGATAACATGGAAACTTCACCCAGATTGGGATCGATTGGGAATCGTGAGAGGAGAACTTGCTAACCACTAAGCCATGGTGCTGCTCTACAGGGAATTAATTAAATGCAAAAGTAAACAGATGTGTTTTCAATCTACTTTTAAAGATTCATCGTGATTCAGAATCACAAACAGTAAGTGGAAGGTTATTTCAGAGTTGAGGGAGAATGCCACCAGCAGTAACTTTATTAAATCTAGGAACTAAAAGTAGATCAACATCTTGAGAGCAAATGAATGCGGTCACTCTGATACTGCGGCGCTGATTATGTAGAATTTAATGTTACCACAGACACACTGCAATAAACTTTCACATCTCGGACTGACCTCCTCTATTTGTAACTGGGTCCTGAACTTCCTGACCAACAGGCCGCAGTCTGTGAAGCTCCACAACACCTCCTCCTCCACTATAACCCTCAGCATCGGTTCCCCTCAGGGCTGTGTGTTGAGCCCCCTCCTGTTC
>JAOUQT010304917.1:0-15608 GCA_025769995.1 Xyliphius kryptos | reverse complement strand
CCCTTGCATGGGGAGAACCCCCACCCCACGCGACCCTCATAAAGGAATAAGCGGAAGATAATGAATGAATGAATCTCCTTAATGGAGCTCAAAAGCAGACCCGTATTTGAATCTGAATTTTGTATATTTTAAATATTAGGGTCATTTATATTATGATTTTTTTTGTGATATGTTAATTTGCTGTTAAAATTAAAAATTTTGATTTAAATCTCAAGTTTAAGGTTAAACATCTAGACTTCTCAGAAAAGGTATCGCTCTCTTAGGGTTCAGGCTTAGAACACTGCAACGCTTAGAACATTGTAAAGAGCGCTATATAAATAAATGACCTTAAACGAAGCGGCAGTGAAGATATTTGTGGCCTTTAGGTGTAACCACACGCGGACAGATCAAGGACTTAAAAGCAAACATTAATGCTTTGAATTTTGAATATTCTAAATATAAACGAGCATTTTGGGATTTAAACTTGTAAATTTGCAATTCAGATTTGAAAAATACAGAATTTTAAGAAAATACAGATGAAAAATGGCGGTAACAGAAATCCGTTATTCATAATGCGTTATAAACACATTTATATAGTATTTATAATGCTTATAAACCTTTGTTCATGTCCATAAATGTACATAACCACTCTCAAAGTGTTATATGAACATGCCATAAGGCTTTATAACTCAAAGGGACATAATGCATTATAAATGTTATTTTTTAACTGGTCAGCTCATAAACCTCCAAAGAATCAAAAGTTTAAATAAGTTCATGTTATAATGCATTATGTCACTTTGTCAACCTGTTATAACAATTAATGACCATGATTATGAACATCTATGTCCAATAACAAAGGCTTATGACATGTTATAAAGTGTTATAGATACTTTATAAAGCTTTATAAATGCACTTCCCACCAAATTCCCAAGCCCATTCAAGGGAGAACATCTAGGGCTATACGGGGCAATTTAGAGCATTGAATTTTCCTGGAATCCATGTTTTTGGACTGAAGGAGGAAATTGGAGGAAACCCACACGGTCACAAGGAGAACATGGAAACTCCACCATGATCGGGTGGCGAACATGCTAACCACTAAGCCACCGCGCCACCCACTTTTAAGTTTAAATCCAAGAAATCATTAAAAATGATTTCTAGTCCAATATAAAATTACTATAATTTATCATTTACACATGTTTTTTTAAAGTATCCCAACTTTATTTACAAAATTCAGATTCAAACACTTGTCCACTTTTGAGTCCTTTATCTGTTACACTTACAGTAATGCACATATATATCTTCACCGCTGTTACATTTACGCTTATTTATTCATACAGCATTATTAACAAAAGTACACTGTACACTAATATTCTTACAACATTAGAAAAACCAAGTTTAGTGAAAAACTTCTGAATGACACAGAACTGCAAGGCCACTAGTGTGAGGTCAAGAAAATATCTGAATGATTTAATCATCTCTTTAATCCCCTGTGAAGATTAAAGTCATCTAAAAGGCAGTGGTGTCCGAATACATGTGGATCTTTCCACGTGTCTTGTTTTGTAGCGCAGTCCGCCTGTTTATCCGCTTTACTCCCCCCTGCTGGTGATTTATATTTATTCATCGTTTTTGCGACGAAACCTGCAGTGAATTTTCATTGGTTGATTTTGTCACATGACAGGTCAAAGTTCAGCGTCTTCAGAATCGGGATGTTGACGTAGTCTGTTAGCTAATGCTTCCAGCTAGTTATTATTCTCTGCTGTTGTTACGTCTTGGAAAGTATGGCTTGTAAGTTATATTTATGTTTACATTTAATTATATTATACGAGTTTTTATATGCTGCATGTAAATATTTATCAAACACCAATTAATATAGAGGTACTTAAAACATTTAAGGATAAAGTGTATGTGGCGCATACAAACATAAAGAAATGTGGCACGCATTTTTTGGATCAACCTACTTATGCAAATCAGCCTTTTCCTCACGTAAATATAATAAAGTCCTGACATCGATGCACCCTTACTGGATTCAAGGTAAATGGACTGCTGTAAATTGCCCCATATCTTTGGGGGAGTGTGTAGCCAGTGATAGATTGGCGCACTGTCCTGGATGTATCCTGAAACGCTCTCCCCTGGATGGGCATGGGGAACACAACCCCCCCCCCCTCAACAAGCCTATCACATGATTAAATAGAAGATAATGAATGAATGTATTGCTAATATCAACATGATATCATTTATAGAAAGATGAAGCCTGGTGGAGGGAGAGGATCTTGGAAAAAGTGGATCTTGGGCCAGAAAAGTGTGGGCACCCCTGAACAAAGGTATCTATTTACATTTTATTACTTATTTTCCTGATCTTTAATTTGAAAAAATAACCAATTTCTTCCGAATTTTAATTATTCTGATTAGATATTTTTGTTGTCTTGATATTTATATGTTTTTTAAAGCAGCATTTTTATCACTATTTTCAAACAGAGCTTAAAAGGCCAAGCACAAACTGTTTTAACCCCTTAGAGTCCGAGACTGATTTGTTGTCAGTTGAAAGGTGACCCTCTGGGTGAACACTGACACTTGAGTGGTCTGTGTGTTTGTGAACAGCGATCACCATTTTCACATCTTTTTGTAGATTTTCACCAAGAAATCTAAAACAAAACTCTACAAAGCTTTATTTATTCATTCATTATCTTACGCTTAATTCTATATCAGGATCGCGCCGGGGTTTCCCATCCGCATCCAAGGGAGAACGTTTCGGGCGCTGGGCAGATACACCCAAAACATCTGTCCGTTGAGTGTGGGCACACACTCAACGACACTATACAGGGCAATTTAGAGAATTCAGTTTACCTTGCATGCATGTTTTTGGACTGTGGGAGGAAATCAGAGAACGCTGAAAAAAACCCACACGGACACGGGGAGGACATGGAAACTGCACCCAGTTCGGGAGGCGAACATGCTAACCACTAAGCCACCGTGCCACCCACTTTTAAGTTTAAATCAAAGGCTGTAGCAATGTGTGATCTAGACATGACCGTTCAGGTGACTGCCATTCTGAAATCATTCAAAATCATTTCTTAATCAATATAGGTTCCATAGAATTTTTAATTTGCATGCATTTTTCAAAATATCCCAACTTTATTTAAAAATGATGTTTTGTAGTCATGTTTACTCCAGGTTCTCCGGTTTCCTCCCACAGTCCCAAAACATGGATCCAATATAAATTTAATTCTCTAGATTGCCCCATATAGTATGTGTGTATGTGTGAGCATGTGCCCAGCGATAGATTGGCACCCTGTCCTGGGTGTATCTCCCCAGCACCCGAAACCTTCTCCCCTGGATGGACATGGGGAACCCCACCGTGACCCTCGTAGAGGATTTAGCGGAAAAGAATGAATGAATAAATTAAAACACAGTGTTTGAAATCAAATGCAGCATTAGAATTTTCTTTATGGTAAGTATTGAGTGAGTTAAAGTCAAGGCGGGACCCACTGAGTCATATGCTAAAGCAATCATGTCACATAGGTGCAGTGACCGGTTAACGTGCTGATGTGCTCACACTGGGGTTCCTGCAGGCTGCATGGACAGTTGTTTTAGTTTGCCTTTGTGTATTTTGCATTCAGTGTGCTGTGAGCAGTGTTCCCAGAATCTGAGCCTGGAAAATTCATCTATATTTACAGGTGCTGGTCATAAAATGAGAAGTTTTATTTCAGTAGTTCTATTCAAAAAGTGTAACTTGCACACAGACTGATATATTTCAAAGGTTTATTTCTTTTAACTTTGATCATCACAATTAGTCTCTCAGCGCTGGGGATTCCCGGTTCGAATCCCGATCTGGGTAGAGTTTCCATGTTCTCCCCATGTCTGCGTGACAATTTTACTGTTACTATCACTTTAAATGGTACTATATCCAAGGAGGCAGCAGCTGCGCCAATTACCCACTACGACACGGTAACAACACCTCCTTTCCTTAATTTATACACAATAATGCACGCTATCTCGTACCTCATTGCTTTTAAATAACACAGAGTGTAAAGTATGTCATGTATGTAATTCAGCAATATGGTATATTATTATTTACTGCTTCTAAATACAATAAAGTGATATGATTTATATTATTAAAATAGTAATATAGTAATAAATTAACAATAATGGATCTCCAGTTGGCGGCACGGTGCCTTAGCATGTTCTCTTTTCAGCGCTGGGGATTCCCGGTTCGAGTCCCGATCTGGGTGGAGTTTCCATGTTCTCACCGTGTCTGCATGCGTTTCCTTGGAGTTCTCCGGTGTCCTCCCACAGTCCAAAAACATGGATTCCAAGTAAATTAAATGCTCTAAATTGCCCCGTATAGTTTGTGTTTGTGGATGTGTTGTCCAGCGATGGATTGGCGCCATGTCCTGGGTGTATGTGCCTTGCGCCCGAGATGTTCTCCCCTGGATGGGCATGGGGAACCCCACGGCGACCCTATTAGAGGAATAAACAAAAGATAATGGATTGATCTGTAATTTAATTCCTCAGTTCAAAATCATGTAACAGGTGTTTTGACAAATTAAGTTGCCCGTTGTGCATTTGGACGTGCTGTCCATTGTGTCTGCCCTTTGATTTTGAACTCAATGAGTGCTGTGATAGGCTAATATACCTATTTTAAACACAGTCACTGAAACCAAATCAGAATCCAACCCAAGAACGATTTGCCTCAAGACAGCAGAGGAGGACCATGCTGAAAGATATTGAACATGTGAAGGACCTGTTAAGGTTTTAAAGTGATATCTGGGGCACTGAGCCGTCGCTTAAAAATATTTTAGTCACCGGGGACGAACCCCTGAAAAAATCACCCATGTGAGAGGTTCGTGCCAAAACTGCAAGCAAGAAATCTGGAGTGGAGGGGAGGGGGGAATTGGAAGAAGAAGAAGTAAAAAAAAGTGTGAAGAGAAACCAATGCAAATCTAAAATGTTAGACTAATTTGACCCAATTTAACAGTCACAATTTTTCGTGTTGGTGTGTCCACCTCTTAGTGCTGGGGATCCAGGTTCGAATCCCAATCTGGTGAGGTTGATGCGTTATATCTATACTAATAGTGGTAGCTCAGGGTGTTGGGCTACCAATCTGAAGGTGGTGGGTTCAAATCCCAGGTCACTAAAGTTACCACCATGGGTTTTTGAACAAGACCCTTAATCCTTATTGCTCCAGGGTATCAACCCTGCGTTCTGACCCCATCCTGCTGGGATACATGTAAGTCGCTTTGGATAAAAGCGTCTGCTATATGACAAAATGTAAATGTAAACTCACTGACTCATCAATAATTCTCCCACTTCTCACCTTCCTACGGTCATCGAACGCAAGACCCCTCCAGTGTCACATCGGATTCTTTCCGAGTACCTACAAGGCTGATATTTGCCATCGTGATTTCTTATCATGTCCTTGGAAAAAATACGTACTGTATATTACATTGATGTTCTCATTATGTTTAGATTTGAACAGTCAACTCTGAAACACTATGTGTTTTTTAAATGTTATAACTGTTCTGAATGTATTTCTAATTATGTTAAGATAGTATTTTTTGCAGGTGGAATCCTTGCTTATTCTTGTCGGTTACAGGAGGTATGTAAGTCAACAGTCTGTGCTTTGCATTGTGCTTCTCTTCATGATGCACCATACATTTTTAATAACAGACAGATCTGGACTGCAGGTTGGAGACTCAGACACATGCACTCTATATTTATGAATGCAGACTTTTACAATATGAGAACACTGTCCTGCTAAACTAGACATAAAGACAGTGCTTGACAGCAGCAAACGTCTCTCTAAAAATCCCAACATACACCTCTGCATTAACAGTAACATTAAATATATGCATTTCACCCCTGTAGTGAACACCGATGCACATTTATAAATGCTGTTTTCACACATATTGTACATAAAGTAATAAACCATGACCTTTATTTGTTTGCAAAGAGTATACTGTACACTCCTTTTCTACTTAATCTTGATAATCTCGCATAATAATCTTTCCAGTTAAAGTGCTTATAATTAATTGAACTAAAGTTCATTTTTGGGAGCCTAAAATTTTTTAAATGTGTGTCAATTACATTGATATTCTCATTATGTTTAAAATTGAACAGTAAACTACTATATCTTATGAAAATAATGCAAATGTATGTAGATTTTAATGTTTTAACCGGTCTGAATGTTTTTTTTTTTTTTTTAGGAAATGGGTTAGTAGTGGGGCTAGCTTTAAATTACACTTTGGATAATAATAATAATAATAATAATAATAATAATAATAATAATAATGGCTAACCCGTCTCCATGGACACTGAGGTAAATAAAATTATGAGATATTAATTAATTCTCATATAGCAGCCTGACTGCAAGTTAAGGTTCAACTGGACGTATAGCCGTTATAGCACCCACTATAGACATAAGGGCACCAAATCTGCCTTCTCAGGGACTGATGCTGAATGTGTGTGAAGTTGTAGAGTGTTAAGCGATTTTAAATTTGATATTTTTTAATAAATGATGAATTAATAAGAATTTTGACATATAATTTGTGTAGCAACCTGGTGAAATGGATTTTTTTTTCTAATAATTATTGAAGAGCATGGTCTGCTGAATTTTTTGATCCCAAACACATGGGGGTTGACTGGAAAACCTTGGACTAGATTGATTATGACCCGTAGTTCTTTAGGGTCTGGGAGTCTGGAAAAATGTGTAGTCTGGGAATTATTTTGCTGCACTAGGACTTACGGTCTTGGCTGCCCAATGTTTTTAACCCGAAAAAAAATCATAATAATAAGACGACGAAAAGGAAAAATTAAGCAAAAACAATAGGGTTTTTGCTACTAACCCCTAATAAGAGCGGCACGGTGGTGTAGTGGTTAGCATATCCTCTTCTCAATGCTGGGGATTCAGGGGAATTCAAATCTTGCTGGAGTTTCCATGTTCTACCCAAGTCCATGGGTTTTCTCTGGTTGTCTCCCACTGTCCAAAAACATGGATTCAAGGTATACTGGCTGCTCTATATTGCTCCTATATTGTGTGTGTGTGTGCCCAGTGATGGATAAGCGTCCTGTCCTGTTTGTCATCTTCCCAGCTTCCGAAACTTTTTCCTCGGAATGGGCATAAGGAACCCCTCCCCACAACCCTAGTAGAGGATTAAACAGAAGGTAATGAGATGAGCTAATAATAATAATAAGCATTTTTTTTATAAAAATGAAATGTACTCTATTCTAAAACTTTGCATGGTTTAATTTGAACAGATTTTTTTTAACTGTACTATAAATGCCTCACATATGGATGTAATAACTCGATCGCCACATAACTTTGAGGTGAAGCACAAATACACAGCAGCAGTAAATGAAGACACTAGTGAGTGGTTGGCAAGTGTGGCACATGAGCAGGAAATGCCTCACTTTCAGTGCTATGCTCTAATTACAGGAGGGAATGATGGGCTGGGCCCATGAGAAAAGGAAATAAAGATCACAAGATCAGTTTTTAAATCCTGCGTCCTGCATATTAAATAAGGTTGTATTACATTCTTCAGCCACATTATTTAACACTGTTTAATTTCACAGACAGACAGATATAGCAGGCCATTTGTAAGAACCTGTGAAAAATAACTCCGTATTTGTACAGCTTCTGATCTTCAGAAATTACCACAGACAACAATGTTATATGAATAAATGGGGCTGACATAATGTTTTTTTTTTTTTTTTTTTTTTGTATAATCAATTTATACGACGGACAGCTAAACATACTTAACACATACGCAATATGTGGATGTAACTGCCAATGGCCAAATTGAATAGATGGATGGAGATAGAGAAATAGATAAATGAATGGAAGGGGCAGCATGGTGGTTTAGTGGTTAGCACGTTCACCTCTTAGCGCTGGGGATGCATGGTTCAAATCCAGATCTGGGTGAAGTTTCCATGTTCTCCCTGTGAGTTTCCTCCAGGTTTTCCAGTTTCCACAGTCCAAAAACATGGATTTAAGGTAAATTGACTGCTCTAAATGGCGCCATATACAAGCGATAAATTAGTGCCATGCCCAGCGCCCGAAACATACTTCCCTGGATGAGCATGGGTAAGCCCCTGCGACCCTAGTGAAGGATTGAGCAGAAGATAATGAATTAATGAAGGTAGGGAGGGATGGAGGGACACAGTAGGTAGATATATGAAGGAAGGGAAGTAGGATTGGAGTGAGGGAGGTAGATGAACGGAGGTCTGGAGTGATGTAGGTAGATAGCAGTTATTTGTGAGAATCTTTGGAAATAAGTCTATATGATGGTGGTAGTTAAATTAGACATATGAACTGGAAACTAATATTCTCCTTTTTTTTTTTACTGTAGCATGATTGTTGGTGCCAGATGCTCCTAGCATTCCTATCGCTTCTGCTCTCCGGGGATTACCACAGACAACAGTGTTTATTACTCAGATTGGTGCAATGAAGAAAAAATAACCAGTAAGTGGCGGTTCTTTGGTTGGAAACACCCTGTTGATGAGCGTGCTTACAGTCAGAGTGAACTGCCAGAAAGTGTAACTCAATCATAGAACCACTCTGGTATGTCTAGAACTTTAGTTCTCTACTTCGATAATCTTAAAATTGTGCTAAAGACTATTTCAGTCATTCTTGCTGAACACCTTTTTTTTTTCAGCTGTGTGGATGTGCATTCTTTTCTATGTGGAAGATATTGGTGCAGCTCAAGGCAGGAAATTCATGGTGAGAAAATAGCGCCTCTGCTTTAACCACTTCTGTTGTCGATTTAAAGGACGTTTTGGGTTTAAAACAGTGGATAAAGAATGTTTCCACTGGAGCATCGCTACGAAAAATAGCATCCACAGCATTAAGAGGCGCTCACATGACCGTGGAATTCAATCACAGTCAACCTCTTGTAATCTATAGCACATACGCAGGTTGTTTGAGTGAGCGTTTATATGCCTTTAGTGCCTTGTAACCTTTGCAGCAGTTTCCACAGCTTTGAGCTCCTGTGTGTATGGGTTTTTTTTTTGCGTTTCTGTGCGTGTGTTTTGCATCACAGTAGCTTTTCCCTCTCAGGGATGTGAAAGAGCAGGTGGGCGGCTGGTGAAGGAATGAAGAGAAGAACAGATCTGCATCTTTTATCCCCCATCCCTCATCCCAACATAGACACGAGTGGGTGGTGTAGAGGCACCACAGCCAGTTTACAGCCTCTCTCTCTCTCTCATTCGCTCGAATACATACATTACAAAAAATGGATCATCTTATTACACAGAATACTAATTTTCAATCTTGCAGTACTATTATTATAAGTGTATACATCAGATGTGAAAATATATTATAGATATATAACCAATGCACTGTCCTTGTCTAATGTATACACTTATCAATGAATAAATATCATCATATATTATCATATTTGAAGGTCCCCCAATCTTATCATAAATATATATCATTCATCCATTACTCTCCGCTTAATTCTATTCTAGGGTCATGGGGGGGTCCCCATGCCTATCCATGGGGAATGTTTAGGGTGCTGTGCAGAGGACAGGGTGCCAATCTATTGCTGGGCTCACTCATACTCACACTATTTGAATTGCGGTAATTTAAAACAGCCAGTTTATTTGTGAATCCATGTTTTTGGACTTTGGGAGAACCTGGACATAGAGACTATACCTAGTTTGGGATTTGAACCTGGATCATATGCAAACACGCTTCCACAGATATCTAATTACATGCAATTTCTATACATTCAGTGTGCTTCATGTGTGAACATACACACAGTATACAGGGCAATTTAGAGCATTTAATTAACCTTGAATCCATGTTTTTGGGATGTGGGAGGAAAACGGAGAACCCGGAGGAAACCCATGCAGACACAGGGAGAACATGAAAAATCCTAAACACCCTCATTTACAATTTTTTAAAATAATATATATGAGGAAAATTACAGATCTCTCTCACCTTTCGAAATAGAAGACCTCTACAATCGGCTGACTAAATACTTTTTGGCCCAGCTGTAGTGGGTGAACATCTGGTTCCATCATCCGTCTCAGGGTGGGTCAGCCTTTTCTTCCCTATTAATTAAGTGGTAATTATTTCATTTTAATTTTGTGAATACACACTGCCATGTTTTTGTGTATAGTTTGAGTATAGCACAGTTTTATGTAGTTTATTTATTAATTTATAAATATATATATTTAATAAGCATCTAATTAACAATTTAAATTTGCACCCACCCCAATCATTTTAAAGTAAAACCATGATTGTACTCGACGTCCCAGCCAGACGTTTCTCATTGTTAGAAGGTGAGACTTTGTGGGTGAAAACTGGCACCAACAAGAGAAAAAAAGAATGGAAGAAAACAATGTAATCAAACAAGCAGAAGACATTAAGCAGAAGTTCTAAACAGGTCCCAGAGATCCCATCCAAACATACCGACAATCGAGGGAAATCAAACGGGTATAAATAGACGAGAGGTTGGTAGCCTTGAGCCAAACAGAAAGGATATAACGACCCTAGTGGGTATGTAAAAAAGAAAACGCATAGGAGAAAAGTGGATCATGGGTCAGTGAGGACAGAATCAGTGCAGCAATGTCATCTGGGGAGCTTGTTGATGACGATCAGGGCAGCATCGTGGAATGTTTGGCATGATTTTACTCTGCTCCAGCTGCCCTGGTCAACAGTACTTTACTGTGCAGTGGACACATGTGGGTGCAACAACAGCTGGCCACAAAGAATACAGGGTTGTCTAATTTACATTTTGTTTCACGGAAGTTCAATACAATACGAAACGGAGTGAGAATTGGCGCCACAGTTGGAATTACCAGGTGACATTCATCACTAGATGATGTGAACGACTCTAAGTGTGTTTTGGGAAGGTGGATTAAAGGTAAGAGGGGGCAGAACCGGAGTTTCACCTGTTGACCAGAGTCAGTGCCTTGTACTGAATGCAGCAGCTACAGGAAGCCAATGGAGAGAGAGGAGTAATGGAGGGACATGAGTTCACTTTGGTTGGTTAACCAAACTGTAAAGAAACAGCTGTAAAGGCCTGATTGTGGAAGTTGGGGGACCGGCAAGCAAAGCATTACAATGATCTAGTCGGGATAGGAGGAGGGCTTGGACCAGTAGCTGAGTAGCCTGTTCTGTTAGGAAAGGGGCGGGGTGGGGGGAGCCAAATGATGCTGAGTGTCATCAGCATAGCAATGGTAAGAAAAAACATGTGTCTTGACACTGCCCAGCTATGATGTATAATGAAAAGAGAAGGGGTCCAAGTACTGAGCCCTGTGGGACTCCAATGATTACTTGGTGAGGGTTAGAAACATCCCGTCCCATCACACTTTAAAGGTTCTTCCCGTTAAATAAAAGTGAAAACATTTAAGTGTCGGACAAGAGAAGCCTAGATTGATAAAAAGTGGCCGATTTAAGTGATTTAAGGGCTATCAATCAGAAGGTTGTGGGTTCAAATCCCAGATCCACTGAAAGTTACCTATATAGTAATATTAAAACGGGTAGTTCTGGTCCTTAAATCTAATTGGCTGAGCTGCTTGTCTAGCCATGACCTAAGTATTCATATTTGTATAAATGCTTGATTTAAAATATATTCTTTTTTAGAGTTTTTTCATAAATTGCGTTCATTAATTTGGCCACTAGATGGCAGTATTTGATTGTTAAAAAAAACAGAAATCTTTGGTTTCATTTTGAAAAACAGACTGGATTATGTCGCACAAGGCAAGTTTATTAGCGATTTAGCTCTCAGTCAACGCATTTATGAATCAAACCTTGTTTTTTTGCTATAGCGTGTTGGTAACCGTTTTATAAAAGCAATAAGACACTCGAGGTTGTGCATTATTGATTCGATATTAACATAATTAAAGTTATATTAAGCAAATGTATTATTTCAGATGGGTGTCATACTGGTAGCCCTTGCATTTATCGGGACCCAAGAAGTAGCTCTCAGTGTCAAAAAAGGTTGGTGACCCTTGGTGTGGATAATCCACTTGAAGTGTTGCCTGAAACTCAAGGTACATTTCACTGTACTAAATTTTTAGGAATGCCAAAAAGAGACTGCAGTTGTTGCACCACAGTAAATTTTAAATTAATAAAAGAGTAATGTCTTTATTCTGTGTGAAACAAACATTTTTGCTTGTTGATGTCAGTTTTTACTTGAACACGGTTTAGGTGGTCACTGTACATGTGACTTAAAGCAGTACGTTTTACTCCTGTTTTTAAATGAAGTGGTTATATTTAATACATTGTTATATAGAGAATCTTTATAACTATAATTTTTGTAAAGATTTTACTCTTCATATGGAATTTAGCATCCTCTACTGTGGGACTGTTGGAGATACAGGCGCTGCCTCAGAAGGGCTCCTTCTAGTGGACACATCATCGAATTGTATAGAAAAACATGAGCTAGAAGTGTTCTACAAAATCTTCCTTTTGAACAAACTTAATCTCACACTAAGAGAATAAGAAAAACCTGACCTTTGATTGAAGTATGTTCATTTATTGTGTGGAAAAAGTCAACAAATGTCACTATTATACACATCCCCTGCAACTTGGTTGGGATCAGAACACAGGGTTAATACAGCACCCTGGACTATTGTGTGTTCAAAGTCCGGTAGAGGGTGAGGTTTGTGTTTGTGCCATGTCTAATATGTGAGTTCGTTACTGTGGCGACCCCTGAATAATAAAAAGTAAAATGTCAGAAGAAGAACAAAATCTTAGATCCTTAAATGTGTTAACTTGTCCTGCACAATTTCTACAAATTGATACACAGTGGTTAACGGTTAGCATGTTTGCCTCTCAGCGCTGGGGATTTCCAATTTGAATCTCAGCCTGGTTGGATTGTCCATGTTCTCCCTGTGTCCATGTGGGTTTCCTCAGGGTTCCCAGGTTTCTCATTTGATTTTGAGTAGGATTCCAAATCCAGACCTCCATGAGATCATCATTTACATTTTGATCATTTTGATGTTTTTTTGTTCTCAACGCATTCCACTATCTACTAAATACTGAAATATTTCACTCATTCATATCTAGGATGTGGTATTTTAGTGTTCCCCTTATTTATTTGCGCAGTGTAATATAACATATTGTATATTCTTTTGTTAAAAAAAAAAAAGTACAAATTTTTTCATCTAAATAATAAATGAACTTTAACATTTGACCGACCGGCATTCACATTTTTCATCATCTATTTTGGATTGGTCCAAATTATTGATAATAATAAAAAGTTGATTTATTGCTCCACAATAAGAAATCTGTTTTGTAAGCACATTAATGCGTTTTGCTTCATTAGCCTCCTTTATCGCTTTTATTTTTGCACAATGGATAATATTGTGTACGGCGACTTTCCGTGCATCTCTCATATTTTTCAATGGTTTTCTTCTTTTTCCTTGATGGGCTGCTGGATCTGGGATATTTTTTTTGACATTTTTGCTAAAAAAATTTACAAACACCAAATGTGGTAAAATTCAGTCAACAAAAACAGGTTTTTCTTTCTTTATTTTTTTTTTTACAAGCTTTCCGCAACCCACCCAGAACGTGTCCGTGACCCACGTTTAGGTCACGACCCACCGTTTGAGATCTGCTGTTCTAGATGATTGTTGTTGTTCAGGTAGTTTATCCGGGTGCTTGATTATTGGGCAGGTGCTGTTCTTTATGGGATGCTTAAATTGGTGTTTCAGTGGTGTTGTAACTGGTTGTTCGGGTGTTCAAGTTGATTAATAAGGTGTTTCACATTGTTGCTGTGGTGTTCCACTTAGCTGCGAAGATGTTCTAAATGGATGCAAGCTATGTTTTATGGCTGGTCCCATTTCCTCAGGGTTCATTTTGTCATTTTTGTCGGAAAATCATTGATATTCCTCTGATGCTGTTACACAAAAAGGATTCAAAAAGAGTTAAATCCGGAAGTGTTTTACTGTGTGCAGTGCAGTAATACACGTTTTCTCCAAGTGTGTGGTCTACGAGCATGTGGGGCTTTGGGTCAGGGGTCACGCAGACAACATGACGCAGACCTTCGCACCTGTTAATGCTCGGAAAATCTGCAAACTTTTTTAAGGAACAAGGTCAAGCTATCTCACAGGATTACATTTAGGCGTTTTGCAGATGCTTTTATCCAAAGCAACTTACACATGAGAGAACATCAGTTAAGTCAGTAGTTTAGGAAACTTACAGCTACAATGTAGTATCATCAAAACCTTCGTGTTATTAGATCTGGCTGTATTTGTTTTTTTTTTTATTATTTGTTTTAAAGCAAGTGTTTGTGATGTGAATTAAAACATGAACATCGTGACTCGCACAAAGGCACCGCTAACACTTATAGAATTTAATAACCTGCATATTCTTGTCAGACAGGATGTGGTGGCTCAGGGTTAGGGTGTTTGGATAGCAACCCAAGGAGTGTTGGTTCAAATCCCAGGCCCACCGAAGTTAACAATGTGGGTCCTTGAGAAAGGGGAGGCTGTATCAACCCTGGGTTCTGAACCCAACCATCAAGTTAGGATACTTGTAAGTCGCTTTGGATTAAAGTGTCTGCTAAATTAGAAAATATAAGACCTAATTAATGTCTTATACAGTCAAAACTATGTGGACACCTGGCCCATACATGTATTTACTTATTGCATTAAGGCAAAAGGTCATTTGTGGCACCCTTATTGCTCCCTGTTTTAGTGATGTAGTCTGAGGCAAAGGCCGTCTGCTATGTAGCTTAAGGCTTAAAACTCAAATTAAAAAGCTGCAGCATTAACAAAAGTCTTCTCTGGAACCTTTCTGGAAGCTATCCATGCATCTTTTAGTAAAATATTAAGTTTGAGTTTTTGATAAGCAAGGTAAAGATAACGGTCCTACACCATTATGGGATGGTTTTAACTGAACACCTTTTCCAAGACAGTAAATCCACTTGTCGCATGAGGTAGTAACAGCTGTGGGAAGTTTAAACAGAAATACATATGGTTTAAAAATTACATTACTTTGAAACGACAATGCGTCCACATATTTTTGAGCATATAGTAAAGTGATACTGGATAATAGGAATGAATTGAGAAACTTTAACCCAGATCGACCCATAAAGCATAATATTATTTATAGATGAATGAAAACTCGTGTGGTGAGGTAAATGGAACCCATGAGCATGAGAGAAACCTGGAGGACCTCATACGGAAAAGAATTACACCTAAAAAGGTGGGGGGGGGGGGTCTTTGCTAGTCCATGCCTGGCTTAACAAATCTGCATGCAAATCTCAAAGAACTGTATGGATTTAGCTGCTTTGTTTCAAAGTGGTTTGGGTTTCTATCTGGGTTTCTGAAGCACCACTATGATCTTTATGTGGGTGGAAAGTTAACTTCATCCAGACAACAGCGGTGAAAGCAGAGAATTTTGTTGTAATGTGTTACGAACTTGTAATTCTCTTCACTGGAGAATGCTTTTGTTTAAAGACTTCACGAACTGTCCTTCATACATTCATTCATCATCTTTTCCTCAATCTTCTTCTGTTGGGTTCCCAATGCCCATTCAGGGGAGAACGTTTCGGGCGTTGGGCACAAAGACCCAGGATAGGGTGCCAATCTATCGCTGGGTACTCACACAGCCACACACAAACACTATACGGGGCAATTTAGAGCATTCACTTGACCTTGAATCCATGTTTTTGGAC
>JAOUQT010304910.1:0-15608 GCA_025769995.1 Xyliphius kryptos | reverse complement strand
CTACATAAAGATTTTCAACTGAAATATTTTATTCATTGAGATCTAGGATGTGTTTTTTTTGTGTTCCCTTTATTTTTCTGAGCAGTGCATACATATGTATATATACACACACACACACAGGGAAAAAGTATTGAACATTCGAAAAAAGGGAGGTGCAAAAAGGCATGGAAAGCCAACACAGCAGCTGAACTCTCTCAGTAATTAGCAAGCAATCCTGCCCCTTGTCAGTGCTAATTAATATTAGCTGGTTCAGTCCCAAATGATTGCCTGGTATCACGCAAGAAACAGCTCATGATGGGTAAAAGTAAAGAGCTCTCAAGACTTTCGAAACCTTATTGTTGCAAACCATAATGATGGCATTGGATACAGAAGGATTCCGGAACATCTGAATGTTACAGTGAGCACTGTTGGGGCCATAATTCAGAAGTGGAAAGATCATTTCACCATAAACCGACAATGCCCAGGTGCTCCTCGCAATATTTCTGACAGAGGAGAAAAGAATTATCAGAAGAGTTGTCCAGGAGCCAAGGACCACAGAAAGACCTGGAATTAGCAGGTACAACTGTTTCAAAGGAAACAATAAATAATGCATATAACGGCCATGGCCTGTATGCACGCTCACCACACAAGACTCCATTTCCGAAGAAAAAGCATGTTGAAGCTCACTTAAAGTTTACTGCACAACATTTAGACAAGCCTGTGAAATACTGGGAGAATATAGTCTGGCCAGATGAAACCAAAATTGAACTCTTTGGATGCCATAATACTCATGTTTGGAGGTCAAATGGCACTGCACATCACCCCAAAAACACCATACCAACAGTGACGTTTGGAGGTGGGAACATCATTGCGTGGGGCTGTTTTTCAGCACATGGTACCTTCAAATAATTGAAGGAATGGAAAAATGTACAGAGACATTCTTGATAAAAATCTGCTGTCATCTACAAGGATGATGAAACTTGGGTGGACATTTCAACAAGACAATGACCCCAAACACACAGCCAACAAAACTCTCAAATGGTTTCAGAGAAGGAAAATAAAGCTGTTAGAATAGCCCAGCCAATCACCGGACTTGAATCCAATAGAAAATCTATGAAAAGAACTAAACGGTCAGAGTTCATAGAAAAGGCCCACAGAACGGTCAAGATTAGAAGACTGTGTGGAAGAATGGGCGCAAAAAAAAAAAAACCCCACACCTGTGCAATGCATGCGTCTAGTTTCTCCATACAGGAAGTGTCTTGAAGCCCTCATAGCCAACAAAGGCTTTTTACAAAGTATTTAATTTCAGTAAGCGTGTTGAATACTTTTTCCCTGTGCTATTCTACATAATTTAATTTCTGGACATTTATGGTTTGATTTCTTTGTATGTATGGATTACTTGGGTTGTTAGACATCTGGTGAAAATGGTGACGTGTTCAATACTTCACCTGCTGTATGTGTAATATACTGTGTATATATATATGTGTTCGAATGTTCAATAGTTTTTCCCTGTATGTGTGTGTATATATACATATGTATGCACTGCTCAGAAAAATAAAGGGAAGATCCTGTTCTTAGTCTATGAATTTATATAGTATAAATACAGAGCATAGTACACACTGTAGCAAGTCAGGTACAGGTCAGTCTGGTCCTTAAACCGGATTGGCTGAGCTATTGATAAGCCACACCTTTGAATAAATCATGTCAAAGCATGACATACATTTTAATACCATGTACCACGAAAGAAAATGCAGATTAAAACCGGCTTGAGATGTATTGTAATTATAAGCAGACTTAATCTCCACAGGCTTCCAGCCCTGAAACAAACAGAATGGCACTTAAAACTAAAGCTTAGTTCTGCTAAAATTATTAACCCAACTGCCTTTAAGTTATTGAAACAAGACTTTGTGGAAGCCCTGAATCACACATGAGAACAAACAGGCTGAAGACACAAAGCTTTACGATCAAGACCTAATTTTTTATTAAGAAACATTTAAATAAATAAAACAAATGCAAAAATACAATTTTGAATTTCTACAATCTTCAAATGGTAAAATAAATATATCTATTTTTTTAACCAAATGTTGGAATTTTTTAAATTAAAGGCTGTTAGCACCGTTAATCCAGCCTCAGTCTTCACAACATTAGTAAACTGGCTCAACACAGCAGTGGAGTGGGGGTTACTGCTTTTGCGATCCTTTCCTTATTAGTCAATTTTGAAGAAGTTTAAAGAGTTCCTAAGGGTGAACAGCTATTGAAGGCAAAAACGATGTGCTGGAACCAAATGCATAAGGTTTCCTGAACCAAATTAAACTAGTGTGCAGCATTTACAACATAAGCACCATGTGAAATATGAATGTTGAATTTTAATATACTAATTTTTAGAACAGGCTAGGAACGTTTGCTGACTGAACAAGATGTGTGCAATGAAGACACTGCAGCCACTTTATTAGACAATATCCTGGTTTCTACACTCACCATCTAGTTATCATTGCCACACTATACACAATTACTGTAGATAAATCAGTTTTTTGGGACTGTACCACTCAAAACTTCACCCCCCCTCCCCATTTTGTTCCACTTGTCTGGTTGATTAGTTTCACTTGTAACTTTGTAGTTCAACAATTACAGACTGTAGCACATTTTTTGTGGACCACAGTACATAGTGTGTTCATGCACTTTAATCTGTTCTAATGGTTAGGACCACAATAAGACCACTACAGAGCATCTATTATATGGTTGGTGCATTATTCTTGTTTTCACTGAGACGTTAACTACGGCATTAAACTTCACCACATCAGAGTCCCTGTAGAACTGACAATCCACCACCTTAATTATAATCTGTGACATCCTGAGCAATAGAGAACAGACCCAACAGGGTACTAATAAAAACAAATATGTACTACAGTCTGTAATAAACTACAAAGTCCATCAATATGGTAAGTGGGGGTGAAAATAGGGTCTGTCCACCCCTCAAGACCACCCAGTTCTCAAGACCTCAAGTGGGCATCATTTGAATGATTTTCAGTACCGTGAAGCTATATAGTAGAGATGGTGTTCCTGTGTTGTGCTGTCTGATTGAATCAATGCTGTTGGAATAAACACACCTGAACATTTACATACTGTAAATGGACCAACTGCTCAATGCAACACAGCACAGATGATGGAACTGATCAAATGAAGAGTAAAAACAAGATATACCAAATATAAATGGGAGGAGAGTGCGTTTCAGTCCAAAAATAAAGCTTACTCCCCATGTATAGCAGTGAGATCATAATCAGGAAAATTAAGGCCAACAGGGGTCAGCGTGCCAAGAGGAAGGTCAGTCCAGCCAACCCGACTCCCGCAAATGCAAACAACGCCGTCTTCATGGAGGAGTCCTGGTTAACCTCGGCATTGTGAACGAACTTACAGAAACCATCCTGTAAGAAACAGAAAAGGGGGCTTGAGTGCACGTGTATAACAAAAAAAAAAAAAAAAAAAAAAAAAAAAAAAAATATGCTGGACAGGAACACAAAGATGGTTTTAACACCTAGACCACACAGACAGAGAAGCCAAAGTTATGACAGGAACCATCAGGAAGAGGAACAAGAAGTCTAAGAATGATAAGTCTTAAACACACTTAGAACATGTTATAGAATAGTAGTATATATCGTAGAAATGCCAGGGCAGACCCACTCAGGACACAATGCCACTTAATTGCTATTAATTCATCTTGATTCCATGTTTTTAGACTGTGGGAGGAAACTATATTCACATTCTTTCATGAAAATCACCGTTTAAGCATGGCATCAAGCAACCTACTAAAGTATCCACGTAAAATTTTCCACATTATATTGTATTAATACCAGGAGTTCTTTATTTAATGGCAATTCATTTTAATCATGAGTAAACAGTTTTGTGCTTTAGAAAATTGATTAGTCTTTGGTCTTGTTAAAAATGTTCACCACTGAAGTTGGTATTGCAAACCTGTCAAGCCACATTATTTTTGTGCACTTTGTTAATATATGCCCAATAGTTTTGTCAATGGCATAAATAAAAACCTGGAAAAACCTTTACTGACTCAGGTAGAACATGCAAAAATCCAGCCAAATCTGGATTTGAACCTGTATCCCCAGTACTTGAGCTGGACATTCTTTACCCATATTTAACTAGGTTTAATTTATATATTTAAAAAAAAAACAAAAGAAAAAAAAAGTTTAAAATATACTCTAAGGGTCCTGTCTGATTGATGGGCCAGACCATGGACTTGCCACCTATAAGAACATTGCAGGTTTAACTCCACCCTGTATGTTTTATCACCATGGTGGTACAGAGTGATCTGCATGACTGAAGCATCACACAGCAGCTCTTAAACAGGATAGAAAGATTTAAACAGTGCTGAAAAGTTAACAAAAACATGAATCAGATGTGTTTTGAAGCAGGAGTTCACAGTATGCCACCTGCAGAATGGCCTAAGAAAGGGCAGGTGCTGGATATTTGTTTCTCGCTCCATTTCATGTGTTGCTGCTGCATACTGAGCGCAATAGTGTTACACAAAGAGCTGAAGGTTTGGCTGGCAGATGGTATAATTTAACAGAGGAAAGGGATTAAGAAGATGAAACCAGTTTTCACCTGTCTCAGTCAACAGCATCAACACCTAAAAGTCCCAGGCTCAATTTCTGGTCCCACCAAGTGAGCACAGTTGGGTTAAATGGGTCCTCTTTGTAAGCACAGTAAGCAAAATAGATCACCAATTTTAACTTCTCAGAGTAGCTATGTAAAATGTTATATAAGGAGCAAAACTCCAGTAGTGGTTTTCTTTGAGGGACAAAAGGTACAGATTACATACTTTTAAATATTTTACCAATAATATTAGTTAGTAGAAACTAAATTTCTAGTTGGGCGTAGAAGTGCATCCACCTCCTTGGACTGGGATCCAGGTTCTTTGTGTGTTCTCCAGTTCCCCCCACAGTCCAAAAACATGTATTTAATGTGAATTGGCTGTTAATATCAATTTCATAGTGCAAAAATAAATTTGAGCCTAATGAGGAGACTCGCCTCTATATTAAGCTGCCAATATTGGTTTAACACGGACTTCATGATTCAATATGGCAACAATGAAATTCATATAGCAGGTGTGCCCAATACGATCAAGTCCAGATATTGGTCCACCCCAACTTAATCACCTGGAAACCTGCCATGAGAACTGGCATCAGCCACTATTGTTCAGACACCTCCCACCTGGCTAATCACAAAGATCTGTCTATACCACGCAAGCAAGTGGACATACAGATGCCAGATAAGTACCTTCTACAGGACTTTGCCATTAAGAAACAAATTATACACAATGTACGCTCTACTGTCCAAACGTTAATTCATCGGTATTCAAACCAGTCAATTGCTAAGTGCTCATGTTAATCACCTTCTCAAAGTCACTGCCACCAATCTGGAACAGCTTAATCTAAAACGTTTGTACAGTGCCTAAAAACAAAGGGGTACACAGCTTTGGTTTAATGCTGGACTCAAAAGCAATAGGCATGTTAAAGGCCTAACTAACAAAATATAACTTCAAATAATGAGGCACAATGAGGAGATTTCAGAAAACCAACAGGTTTAATAAGACCGCAGTTCAATTTTGTTCCATTTACACAACCACAGAGTAAACAAGCCATGAAACAATTAAGCAAATGGGAAACTTATTTTTTAGACCTTTTTTTATTTCTTATAATTGACTGTAGATTTTTGGTATTCCAGAACTTTGGAATTGTTGCCATTGTTTGTTTGTTTGTAAACTTTGTAGTCATTTGTGGTCCAAGTTACTCATTCTGATTAATACTTTGGTTTGCTTTTACTAAATGCCCAAATGGGTGTTTGTGTGGGTAACAGAACCAAGTTAAAGCTCAAGTTTAAAGAAACATTCAATAGGATATCATTACAAACTTCTGAAAACTCCTCCCATTTTCACCATGTAGATCAGTGTCACCCACTTGAGTCCTTAACAGCCATCTTTCTGCGGTGTTAAATTTCACCACAATTTACTACAGCCCCTTGAAATGTACGTCATCTTTAACATTAGCATAGTTTGTCAAATTAAGCATAGATGCAGTATTTTGTAATCAGAATGCCACACAACAGAAAAGTTAACCTCAAACTCTAGAACCTGTGCAAATTTCTACTTGCGTACATTTCTCAGTTTAACTTTTTCGTATAAAAGTCTGACTTGCAAGACAGTCTTGCATTTAAAATCAAAGACAAATGTGCAGTGGGATATATGTATGGAAATGGGTTTTAATGTTTAAAGGCAAGACAGTGACTGACCATTAAAAAAAAAAAAAAAAA
Organism: Xyliphius kryptos; assembly: GCA_025769995.1. Lineage (NCBI taxonomy): Eukaryota > Metazoa > Chordata > Actinopteri > Siluriformes > Aspredinidae > Xyliphius > Xyliphius kryptos. The sequence continues at coordinate 9,308 of JAOUQT010304910.1, read as the reverse complement.
AATCTGGATTATGGTGTTCGCAAACCCTGATAGTCTTTACACCTTTTATTTTTTTGTGAGCCTCAATGCAAGTCAGGTGCGCAGAAGTCTGATGAAAATGTCAGAGAGAAGTAAAAGAAAAGCCCTATAGAGAAACTGTTTAAACTCATTTGTTCTGATGCTGAAACCTTTACCCGATTTAGCAAGTGACCATGACTAATATAAATGTTATTAGAATTTATGCAATAGAAACAATACTTGCCACAACTAAAATCCCTCAGTTTCCATAATTTATAATCCCTTAGCAGTAGTGAGGCATCAATTTTCCACTCAAAGTTTTAAGCATCATTTAATTAAAACTTTTATTCTGACAAAAATATTCACAAGCATGAGTTATCTTCTTCCAAGGTTCCACTAGCTCCTCCTCCTCCTTGCCAGGATGTTCCAGCAATGACCTCAGCCCATCTTCATTTGAGTGTATATACCAGCTTTCCAGTTTCATTGATCATAGAGATGGACTGTAGTTCTACTGTTACATTCAGCAGTCCATACGTTTCTCTGTATACTTTCTTACCCTTCAGTATGTTCTTCAATGATCAGGACATCCACAGAAGAGGTATTGGGGTGGTGGAGAATTTTTTATACTGCAGTTATACTGACATGCTGGCGTTGTGTTGTGCTGGTTAATACTGAGTGGATCAAACAGCAGTGCTGCTGGCCAGAGAACAGTACAGCACCCGAACAAACAGGTGTCTAGTCCACTCGTACCATCATCCGCCACCCAGATAAGACCTGCTCCGTTCATCGTCAGATCAGAGTAAACAGCTGGACTATTGAATGTAATTGTAGAACTACAACGTCCATCCATCCGGTAGTTGGAGAAACAATGAGCTGTACAGAATTGTCATTTAAACATAGGAAGTGTGGTTCCACAACTGAATCTTTTGTGGTCAAATAGGTATCTTCCTAAAAAAGTACCAGCATTTCCCCCCACCACAGGTTCTTCAAAATGCACTTAGGGGGGTTAAGCAGCTTTGAGTCACTTATTGTAAAAAAGCACTATACAAATAAATAAACTTGACCTTAACCTGTTTGTGACAGAACTTCCCAGATCTCAAACCACAAACTATTAAGAACACAAACCCCATGTGGTAGTAATAATGGGAAAAGGAAAGTGCACACAGATTTACAGATAATATTGATAGCAAAAAAACACCATGCTCGGGCCGCCACACAAAAAAAATAATAATAATAATAATTAATTAATTAATAAATAAAAAAAAAAAAAAATCACAATATCTCCCAACCAATCTAGAGAACAAGCAGTTATATTTATAACAAGGTGTTGTTATTCAGGTTACTAATTAAACAGCAGCACCAGTGAGGGCATGAAATTCCCCAAGGGCCATCTACATCCCTATGAGATCATGCAAATAGGGTAAATTTTATCTTATATTTAAATCTTTACTATTGTGACTCATTTCCCTTTGACTAAATAAGTACTGGTTTAAAAAGGTTTTCCCCCCCAAATACAATAAAGGAGGGTTAGTGCAAACAGCTGGAGGCAAAAAAACCCTAAACATTTAACCACTTTGGTAAGTTTCTTACTCCTTACTTTACAGGGGGTCATTTTGTAGATGTTTTTATTCAAAGCCTTTTGACACAGGGTCTTACATTATGCAGCACCTTTGGAGCAGAGAGGGTTAATGGCCTTGCTCAAGAGCAACATCCTCAGAGTGAACTTAACATTTGAACCCACAACCTTCAGATTAATAGCAAAACACTTTATCCACTGAACTACACAACCACTAAACACTACTGTTTGAATCATGCTTACCCAGCCTCCATTTTTCAGTAGCCAGTCTTTATTCTCGCCTCCCAGATAGTCAGCGATGGTTTCTGCGAGCCGCCTGCAGTTCTCAGGAGACTCTCCTTTTGATAGCATTTCGGAGGCCACCAGGCCCGTGAAGGCGAAAAGAGAGACGATTCGCCCCCAGTTAAGTTTGCCGTCCTCGACCAACATGGTCATGACCTTGCGCAGACAGGAGATCATCTCCGGGGAGGAGTTGCATGATGAGAGGAAATTGTGAGACAAGGACTCCAATTTGGGTCGGTGTTGCCGTTCCAGGTTTTTTGCTAGATGGCGCATGGCCTTGGCCGACTCGCTGGGAGGCGTCCGCTGGATCCCATTACAGAAATCGATGTAGTCCTCAGCCAGATCCAGGGTCTGTTGCTTTAACCAACAGGACATGTTCTGCATAACAAAAAAGTAATCAACAATTAAACAGACATTGAATTTTATTCAGAATATGCACTTTATTAAACAGGTTTTACTTCTAATTACTCATTAGCCAAATTATACCATGTGTAAAAGACACACAAAACAAGCATCACAAATCTTCACTCATTCACTCCACTGGCCTCAACGGACTCACATGCTCATTTCGAAGCTGCTGCTGCTTTTGTTGACTTCCTACCCAATTCAGTTTACTTTTTTTTTTTTTAAAACAGATGTAAAGCCATCATGTCTCTGCAGGTTTTATTGCCATTTAAAATGAGAAAAAATACACAACCCTCAGCTTACATAGACAAATTATGGCTTTGACAGTAAACATTTTACTTTTAATTTTACAATTAACATTTACTGTACGCTTACAAGGTAACATTAGGAAAAATTAAGTAGTTCTCTAGGCACTGAAGTTAGTCCCAGATTAGCTCCATAGGACAACACTTCATCTATATTCCCAGAGTGATGGGACAAGACGTTTGTGTACATCTGCAACTGTAAGCTAGCTGCATGGAAATAATGGCTGTGTGGGTGTGTGTTCGGAGCATCTGTAATGTAAATTGTATATGTGCAAATATTTCTGAAATATTTTAATCCGCATAAATGTTCGGAGAAGTTTAGTGTATTGGAACTACAGCTTCCATGTTAAACAAATAAAGCCTCCATTTTGGAAAGGAATCCAGGACTGCATCAACATGGAGTAAGCAAACAAATTTAGATTTATAAAATGTTATCACTTGATAAAGAAGAAACCCAAGAATGCAGGAGCAATTAATATGCCATAAATCACAGTGGGTGGGCGCTGACATACGGCATATCAACGTGGTACAGCAGCTGCTCAGTGGCAGATAAGCGATCTCGCCAGAGGGTCATCTTCATTGCCCAGAAGATCAGCTATCCACTGCCCAGCCTGGAGGACCAATTCAGCTCTGGCTTCCTCAGCCAACATACTTAAATAGCCATCTCAACCTGTACAGCATCTGTTCAAACTGCTGTCCTAGTTCATCACACTCAAACGCCACACACCATGACCCATATCACTGCACCAGCAACTGAATAACAAACATTGGACACCTTAATGTTTCATCATTTAATTACCATATTTACATTATGACAACTGCACTGTTTAAGAACTATGTACATACTGTGCAATGTTCTATTCACCACGACCACCTCACTGATGTAATGTCTGTGTTTTTATATGTATTTATTTTTTTAGTTAGTAGTTATTTTTTCCTTATATGCACCCACCATAGGATTGCTACAGTATTTCGTTGTACATGGCCTGTTCTCTTTGAGCATTTAATAAAAAAGGTGAAATATGCAAACAGAAACGATACTTCAGCTTGAGAATAGGCAAAGAACTATTTATTTCCTTTTATTATTTATTTACCATTTTAAACACGAATTGGACCTGCCCCCTTTACGAATTGGCTCTAAACAACCAGCCAATAACATCACGGGCATATTACACGCTATGCCTGCCGTATAGGCCTATTACAACATCCGTTAGAACTGGTGTATAAACAGTGGAAAAATGGCGCATTTCAATTGTACTTAATATACGTTTACTTTTTCTTCAGTCAAACTATGAACTTACGTACAACGTTTATTACTACTCGAAAAATAACAGACCCAACAAATGCGGGTATAATCATAGCGTTCACGTAGAAAGACGAAACTAATTTGTAGCGGCTGTATCACAATCCACTTAGTGCACTATATAGTCTGACTAACGATTAAGTTGTCTTTCGTCCGCAGTGGTACATTGTATAGACAACTTCAGCGACCAAACACACACGAATAGTTAATTTTCATGGATTTAATGTAGTATACATCAAAACAGTTTTTTTTTTAAATAAACAGCGTTGTAAGTCAAATGCAAATCTATTGAGCATTTAATAATTACAAACATGCATCGTTGCACACTGTAACCCTAAATTTACACAAATGAATGAATTTCTTAGTTGTGTAATATGCAATTTAATATTTATACATTCATATTCATTTAAACGTAAATGTTGTTCGTTACATCAAATGAATTCATTAAAAAGGCAGAGAATTTTACAAAGATAATCTTCGCCTATTCCAAGCTACATGCAAATGCTGCTTTACATCTTATGTAATTGAACATGTTTGCCGTTTAAAACAGCATGGCTTTATGAATTAGTTTAATAAATTACAGTAGAACTGACAATCAAAGACAAAGGAAAACGCAAGACTTTCTCTCAAGCCGATCTCGTTCGCCATCAAATTCTAGTGCTTAATTCGCATTAAATTAAATTCCCAGGACTAACAAACTATACAGAGTGTAAGTATATCACTAAATGTTAACAAATGTTAGAAAGTAGTGAAGTGCTTAACCCACCTCCTCCCAGCGACGTCGTTTGCACTCAGCTACGAAGATGACAAACCGGAAAAGAAGCCTCGCTACTTGCTTCCTTTTAAAGCGCAGCACGCGGTTCTTTGGGCGTGGCTTCGCTCCCATGACGCTTTGGAAATGAAACCTGATTGGAAACTGTGTTCTGTTTATACTGTTGTGATGCACAACCGCGTTTATTAACACCACATTCGCTCAGTTCTGAGAAAACTAGCAATTTATTGTTGATCTTTATACCTTACCGCACGGTCGCAAATAAGTGTTCTTACAGAGCACTGAAATCGCGACGTAATTTTGTAGTCGCATTTTTAGCGGCCATATTTGGAATTTTTTTAAAGGTCTGTGGCTTTCTGTGCAATCTAAATATGACCAGAACACGATACTTCTGAATCGTTTCTTATAAATGAAATTCACCTCATACATCATGAAACCTGTGGGTTGTGTGGTAGCTGCAGATGTTGGGTTGTTAATCTGAAGGTTGTGGTTTCAAATCCAAGGTCCATTGACGTCACCAATGTTGGTCCCTGAGCAATGCCCTTAACCATGATTTAAAGAGTGCTGTATCACTGGGGCAGATGTGGGCTTGTGGTTAAGAAAACAGCCTTGCGACCTGAAGGGCCCTGTTAGTATGCCAATCATGCCCTTGGGCAAGGCACCTAACCCAAATTGCTCTCTAGGCACCATATACAAGACTACCAACCACTCTGGAGATGTGTACAGTGGGCAAATTTGTGGGTGATACGGTGACATACTGGTTGGCATGTTTGCCTCTCAGTGCTGGGGATTCCTGGTTTGCTTGATCTGGGTGGAATTTCTATGTTCTACTCGTGTCCAAGTGGGTTTTCTCCAGATTATCTGGTTTCCTCCCACAGTCCAAAAACATGGATTCCAGGTTAATTGTACGCTCTAAATTGCCCATTATTGTGTGTGTGGATGTGTGTGTAAGTGTGTGCCCAGCAATGGATTGGCATCCTGTCTTGGGAGTATCTGCCCAGCTCCCGAGCAGATCTGTACTCCCCTGGATGGGCGTGGGGAACCCCAACGTGACCCTAGTTTAGGAATAATGATGAGGAAGATGATGGATGGATGGTGTGGGATCATAGAATTAGCTTGAATCAGCAATATAACCATGCTTTTAAATGGTGTTGATTTTATCGGAAAGACAGGTTTTCAACAAGGAGATATTATACATTTTAAATTATACAAATGATATATTTCACTGCCAGATGTTCCATGTATAACTATGCATGTGGCAAATACACTTTGATTTGATTTGAGAATTTACTACATGAACACCCCTGAAGTCGGAGGCTTAAGTCGGATACATTTAAATATTCTATGCATCACGAATTGGCAGAGTAGGGATGTAAAATATGATCCAAGATGGCTTTCATTTAATTAATTCCTGTAGATAAAGCTGTAGATCTTAGGTTTGGCTGTGTTGGGTTGGTGGGTCTCTCCTTCACCTCTTCACCCTGCTCATCATTAGTAAAGGACGTAGCGCTGTATTTATGCTATTCCAGAAAGCCATCTCGACTAAGTCTGGGGTATCTGCTTCTTTTAGTTTTACTGCTCTAGGCAGTTTTGCCGGAGTCACATGCTGCACTGTGTGGCAATCTTACTACTATTATTACTTAATTATGGTGCTTTATTAGCTCTAACTGCGTTACTTGTCTTTTCTGAGGTATCGTCTTGAGGTGTCCCCATCTCCTTGTCTATGGCACTGACGGAGCACTGTGGATACGACGATTATGGTATGGAACCTGAACTTCTGTTGGACTGACAGCATTGCAGTCCTGGAGGGTGGGCTCAATGGTCTTATATAGTTTACATAATTTTCACTATTGTTTAATATGGACACCTGATCTCTATACAATCTGTGCGTGGCTGTCCTACACTGTCCTACACGTAAGGAGGATGAGTCCCCCACTAAGCCTTGGTCCTCCTATGGTTTCTTCTTAAAAAAACAACTTATCAAGGATTTTTTTCTGCCACTGTCGCTTCAGATTGCTCTTTGGGAGTTCAGGCTTAGAACTCTGTAAAGCTTCTTTGTGACAATAGACTGCAAAAAGTGCTTTATAAATAAACTACTTGAACCTGGACTTAACAGGTCTTCAATGGTAAGATATTAAATAATAACTTACAATTTGTAGGTTAATTCTAATAAAAACATTCTTTTGTGAACATCTACCACCTAATGATTTGGAGCAGCTGTAGGCTTGTGGTTAAGGAACCTGCCTTACTACCTAAAGCTCCCCAGTTCAATTCCTGGTCCTGCCAAATACTATGACTGAAATGCCCTTGGGCAAGGCATTTAACCCAAATTGCTCCCCGACCATCATATACAACGCTGCTTCAGCTCTGTGCATGTGTGCTTACTTTACTCAGTGTGTGTATTTGGTGGAGAGTTATATTGAGGACATCGAGGATGTTTATCTGTTTGGCTTTATGATCACATGCGCTCTGCTTAGATTGGGCATCCAGCTGGTATATCAGGAAATTTAGAAAGTTTGGTCAGTCAGCTCTAAAAACTTCCCAGATTAATGGACTGGGGAAACTTGTGAGTACTCAGACTGTGATGTTGTCGCAAAATATGGATTTAATCTCTGAGAATCTCACAGCTCTTCGGTCGAGACTGAATGAATTGGAATCAAAACAGGGGGATAAAAGCCTAGAAAATTGCCAGCTGCACCCCTGTAAGGACGTCTAATCTGCCATTTTTACTCTCTTCCTCCTATCTCTAGTTGCTGACCGTTTACTCTCGGCAGCTGCTGGGGAATAAAAAGAAAAACAAATTCCTCCAGATTGATTTTTATCATAGAAACCTGCTGCATTTGTTCTTCCCCTGATCATGAACTATTTTCCAAATGTGGACACGCCTCCTCAGCTTCGCTGTGCTGTAATTGTTGTTATATCTAGCTGGGTTGATAGAGCCTCACAGGCTGCTATTCCTTGCCTCAATTGTGTTTTTATCTGTGCTTGTGTTTGCTAAAGGTGTGGGTTTTTTTCTCTTTACTCACTGTGCTCCATTAGGGCACAGTGTGAGTGCTGAGTTTTTTTTTAACACCTTTCCTAAAGTGTACCATATTCTGCTTTTTTCTTTATCTGAATTTCCCCTTTGTGGGACTAATAAAGGCATATCATATCATATCGAAATTTACACAGAAGTAAACATAAACAGTTTTGAAAAAAATATTTTAACAGTTATTTTTTATTAGTATTAAAGAACTGAAACTTAACCCTGAGCGCTAAATACAGGGGGAATGCTGACTACAGAATGATTTACCATTTTGGGTAAATTAGGTTGGTAAAGTCTAAGGAAAATTAAAATGAATTGACAAGCTTTCTATTCTGAAATAGTAGAAATCTGAATGGTACCAGATTCACAATCACAATGAATGAAGATTAAAGAAAGACATGTGACATCACAATTCAAAAATGGCTTCAGCCACCAAAACACTGAACAAAAAAAGTTGAATTGGATCTTTCAGCTCATGTCAGTTCCCACAAAAGATTAAATAGCCACTCACACAATGTGCAGGTGCATAATTTACCTAACCTGATTTCCTGACTCTGCCTTTTTTTGAATAAAGTTTTTCCTTGTTCATGAGCTGCACCCAAAGTGGCCATTTTTATCAGTTACAGCTATTCAGTTCTACAGCTCCACTGATCATATAGATGGACTTTGTTGTTCTACAGCTACATTCTGTAGACTGTCTGTTTCTCTAAATACTTTGTTAGTCCCCTGTTAGTATATTCTCTGATGATCAGGAGCCAAACAGAGGAGGTAATAGGGTGGTGGATGATTCTCAGTACAGCAGTGATACTGAAATGGTGGTGGTGTGTAAGTGTGCGTTGAGGTGGTTGCTGGTTCCTCCTCAACTCACCGAATTGTGTTATTTGTAAAATGACTCAGTACTCAACCCTAAATGCGTCAGTAGGTGACATTCATAATGGTGTTGCCAGATGAGTTATTACTTATGATTAATTACCAGCCAGTTTAAGATTATCGGTCTTTGCCGGTTTAAAGGCAAGGCTGCTTAAGACAAAACAAATACCACAAAGTTTGCCTTGCCTCTGTTGCTCTGGCTTACCTTTTTCAGGCTTAAGCTTTGAAACAATGTACTATAGTAAAAAAGTATTTAAATAAACTGAACTTAAATTTGATCTTGACATTGAGTGATTGGGCTTGTTTCTTTATTACAATTAGTTCAAGTTCTATCTGCTAATCAGTTGTCCCAACTCCTCTAACAATTTCCCCCCCAAGTGACATCAGCTTTTAATTTACAATGCAACATTTACAAGTACGTTCATCTTCACTAAGGATCAGAAGGACTTCAATCATATTTTCTTATAAATAAGAGTGAAAGTATATGTGGGTGTTTCCTATACAAATCTATCACCACTACATTTGTCAAACCTTGCGGAGGTCTAAATACTTTGTATAACCACCAAGAGGCAGCTCAAGATATGGTTTGAACACCAGTGATTAGTAGAGAGCACAATTAGCATTATTGCTAATATATATACACTGCATTCCAAATTATTATTCAAATAATATTTTCTCAGATTTTCCAAAATTAACTACACTGCTCAAAAAAATAAAGGGAACACTTAAACAAAACAATGTAACTCCAAGTAAACCACACTTCTGTGAAACCA
>JAOUQT010304899.1:0-15610 GCA_025769995.1 Xyliphius kryptos | reverse complement strand
AGAACGGTGTGCCGCTCGCCTCATCGTCTGCCTGCAAGGCGGAGAACTGTGTGCCGCTCGCCTCATCGTCTGCCTGCAAGGAGGAGAACTTTGTGCCATCCTGCCCTTCGTCCGCCCCAGCGGAGGAGAACTTTGTGCCGTCCTGCTTTTCGTCCACCTGAGAGGAAGAGAACTTTGTGCCGTCCTGCTCTTCGTCTGCCCGAGAGGTGGAGAACTCTGTGCCTTCATGCCCTTCGCCCGCCCGAGCGGAGGAGAACCCTTGGCCGCCCTCCTCGGCGCCCGCCGGAGAGGAGGGGATCTGTTCTCGTCCGCCTCCTGCCTGTTGTTGCGCCCCCCTGCGTTAAATGCTTTTGAAAAAGGGGAGCGATATTGCCCTTTCTGTTCGTCCTTGTTTGGTTAATTAACTCCCATTTGTGTTTTATTTAGTTAATTAACTGTTCTTGCCCTGCATTGGTTACGTTCGTCATGTGACAGAGACTCTTTTGTTTTTTATGCTTGCCCCTTCCGTCTCGTCTCTGTCGGTGATTGTCATTTTTATGTTGTAACGTTCGCGTGTTGTCTCGTTCTCTGTGTCTGCGTGTTCTACGACACTGATTAAAATATTACTTTATTTACCCTTACCTGGCAACCTGCTTTTTCCAGCTCGCCGCGGCGAGCTTCCCGCTTGGCTCCGACGCGCATTCGTTACAATGCGGTTGCTTTCTTAGGTGAATTTATCAATAGGTTTTCCAAGACCCCAATCCATCCGAGGTGTTGCAATTAATGGCTGTAGCGTTTTTTTTTTTTCAAAAACATGATAGGGAATAACAATGGCAATTTTTTTTTTGCCTTGTGCATACTCGGAAAGTGGAAGAATTAGTGATGAGTCAGTCACAGAGTCAGTATTGCCTTTGGCATTTATAGGTATAAAATAGTGGGAAACCTGTGCTGCGCTATGGTGGAGAACTTGGTAACAACGTGAAAGGCAATTAGTGTTGACTTTTAAATTTATATATTTCAAATAAATGTATTATTATAGAGTGAGATTTGTAGCAATTTAAATTCTGAAATGAATATGTGAAATTAGTATTGGGATTTGTGGCTCTATGTGGTTCCTTTTTTTATGTGAATTTATCAGTATATTTTCCAAGCCCAATTTTTGGAGGTGGGTCTTGCATTCAATAACGATATTAATATTGATCAAACCACCAGATTTAGGAAGGTTATAAGTACCTAGCTTTAGTGATGAGTCTGTGAATGAGGGCTTTGTCTTTTAACAATAGATTATGAATACCAGATTCATAGAAAGTGTTACAAAAATGTTCATCTGCATTTCTGTGCACTTATTTAGACAGTTTATTTGGCAAACCACCTTGTTTCTTCACTTATTGTCCATTTACAATATAGATTTACTGTGTAGTTCTAAAATGTAAGCTGATAGTGATACCTGTTTTGCTACTTATTGGTTCCCTTTATTCTGTTGTCTAATAATCAATATCCCACAGGACCACCATTTATTGGCATAATAAATCATTTGCCGCACAAGAGTGACACTGACTTAGTGAGGTTGTTGCACAGGTATTAGTGGTATGAGTGACACAGCAGTGTTGCTGGAATCTTTAAGCACCACAGGGACCCTGCTGGGCTGAGAATAATTCACCAACCAAAAATGCTTAGCTTGCAACATCCTGTAAGCACTGATAAACGATTAGAGACAAAATTCTTAACCTGTGAGGCTCCGTGCCCTATTGGGAGGTATCTGTCTAGGCAAGGGGTGAAATTGCGAGAATTTTGACTTCAATCATTCAAAAGGGAATATTTCTGCTGAAAGCCTGTTTTGTCCGTCCTTAGTAATTTATTATTTACTCACTAGAGGCAACATATTTGATTAATTTTGCTGACTGTGCTGTGTCTGACACAGAATAACATAAAAAAAATGGCACAATAACTTAATCAATAAAGATAGGATAACATTTTTCAGTGCATTCCAATCCGCAAAACTGCTCTCTCTGTATAATGTGCAGTATATTTATTTATATTATTTTAACTTGTCTAGTATTAATGAACAAGGGTTGATTATGTTTGAAAGTGAGAATTTAAAGTAGAAAAATTAAGTGGTTGGCATCTACTAGATTATAGCATAAATATTACAAAACATAATGCAGAAAAAACTGAACTACTGTCTTTATACAGTTTTATATACAAATGGAATGTGACACTAGCACATTGGCGCCTTGGGGGAGGAGAGGCGGAGCCGACACATTGGTCAGAGTGATTGATTAGTGCACCTGATGATGTGTGCAGCCTTCTAAGCTGTGACATCACATGCTGTGGGGGGAAAGTAAAATCCATTGACCACAGGTAGTGTAACGGTAGTGCTGTGGGGGAGCTTACAGGCTAATCAATCTCCCTGATTAACGCACTAGCGTTCCCTCAGCATTCTCTCAAAAGTTCCAAAACCATTCCCTCATATTAAAATGTAATGCTGGTGGCACAGTGGCTTAGTGGTGAGCACTTTTGCCTCTATGAGCTGGGGATTCTCATTTCAAATCCAAATCTGTGTGGAGTTTCCATGTTCTTCCCATATCTGCGTGGGTTTCCTCTGGCTTCTCCGGTTTCCTCTCACAGTCCAATAGTACAAAAACATGGTTTAAGTTAAATTAGCTGCTCTAAATTGCCCCTAGAGTCTTTGTGTGTGTGTCCTTGGTGTATTTGCCCAGTGACTGAGACATTCTCCCCTTGACGTTATGCACTCCGCGACCCTAGTTGAGGATTAAGCAGAAGATAATGAATGAATTTAAAAAATTTAATTCTTAAAATCAACCAAGGTGTCATTTTCATTTCCTCACCAGTTACCGATGAACATATCTGCTCATCTTTAACTTGTTCTCTGACTATGTCACTCTACTGTCATCAGCCTGATGTAGCCATCAGAGAGCTAATATTCATATCATATTAGACCCTTCATAGCCAGTTTTAAAGGTCATTTTTAAAGTGCCCTCAGGATTTTCACTCATTCTTATTCCCTTGCATCAGCAGAAAGTAAACCCCCTCATTCTGCTCTATAAGCACTGTGGATTAAATCAAACACACTCTGTCTGTTTGCTTATAACCTTTAGAATGAACAAAGGTCACCCAGGGACCAATTCATACCTTAATCACTTCATCTGGTATTGAAAGTAAACTAATTGAGCCATGAACTATTGCATCGGTTGCATACTCATATCAGATTGAGTAGTGAAGAAGTACTTGTGTGTGATGTACCAGAGTAATAAACAAAAAGATAACAGGTTAATGGAAATTCCAACCTTTTCTTCTCTCCAACACGCGTTTGACTGTGAAAAATGCTGCTGTCAGATTTAAGTCTTGACCGTTTACTTTTGACCCTCTTCTCCCCAGGCGCTTTGAGAATCAGCACACTGGGACGTTTGTGCTCTATAAGAGTGTGAGTCGTGTGTTTGAAGTTCACACTCGACAGTGGGATTGTGGGAGTCGTCATTACCCAACTTCCTGCACCTGTGGACTTGCAGCTCGAGAGAACAATCAGATTGTAACCTTTGACATGTGCAACGGCCGACTTCAGGAAACACGTCCCCAGCTATCAATCAAAACTCTGGGACCCGAACCCATCAGTCAAGTTAAAATTTATGACACGCATCAAGGCAAAAAAGTGACGGTATGTTCATTCCTTTATTCATTCATCTTCTGCTTAATCCTCTACCAGGGTACTAGGGATTGCGGTCAGGTATGGTTTCTCATGTTGATTTAGGGGAGAACGTTTCGGGCATTGGGCAGATACACTCAAGCACACTCTTACAGACACATAGACTATATAGGTGCAATTTAGAACCACCAATTTACCTTGAATCCATGTTTTTGTATTGTGGGAAGGTAATCATCAAACCACCATGCTAACCATGGCAATATTCTATTTAATATAGTTTAATATTTTACATGTTGGGAGTATGATGCAGTAGGGAGTTGTCAGTACTGCACCATTATACTTGAGTTCAGTGGTTAGTATGTTGGGCTAGCAATCTAAGGGTTATGGGTTCAAATCCCAGGTCTGCTGAAGTAACCAATGTGGGTTCTTAAGCAAGACCCTTAACCCTCATTGCTCTAGGGATTCTGTATGTAACTCTGTGTTCTGACCACAATTATTAAATGGGATATTTGTAAGTCACTTTGGACTAAAGCATCTTCTAAATGTAATGTAATGTACCAACAGGTAAATTGGGCAATCCTCTCACATGACCAGAAAGAGAAATGGTTACCAGATTTGGTCAAATTGGTCTAATTCTAAGAGCAGTCTACCTATGCAGAAAATAATTCATCAAAGTCTATTCTTTCTCTTCTAGAGCTTTAATTTTTTTGCAAATTTACTTCCAGGGATTTTTTTTTGTCAAGTTAAACAAACTGTGTTACAGCCATGAAATGCAACTTTAGTATGAGTTTTAAGAAGGCAAAGCAACAACATGATGGAAGTTATTTGCATTTAAAGTTCTAATGTTGAGCTGCTTTTGTGCATTTTCTGTGGAGCTCATTTAGATTTGCAAGTTCGTAGAATATTATTGTAATCAGTGGCTTAGCCATAAGAGAAATAACGAAGCAACACATTTTGCTTGCTGTGACTGAGGAAAGCCTAAATTTATGGGTATTATAGATGACAACAACTTGGACTAAAAACCAGTAACACTTTTTTACTAACACTTTCTATGAACTCTGTATTCATAATGAATAATAAATGCATTTATTACATTTTATGAAGTATTTATGAAGCATTACACCTTTTTTTGTCATAGTTGTAAATTAATAACAATTTGACATAAGGCTTTAAACACAAAGTGATATAATACATTATAATATAAACTTATTTAAACTTTTAATTCCTTGAATAATATTTAAAACAAGATGATTAAATTTTACTTAAATTTTGTAAAATGCATTTATAAGCTTTTATGTCATTATGTACTACTATGTATACAGTCTCTTTTAAAGAGGTAATTAATGACAACACTACTTTCCTCCTGTAAAGGGAGATTATAAGATGTTATATACAGTTATATACAGCACTGTGATACGTTTATGAACGACACCAGGATTCTCTCGGGTTCCGATTTATTACTCGGACCTTTTATTATACTTTCTTTCACGTACAGTCTTTTTTCAGTATCCTGCTTTGCTCTCTGTTGCTCCTGCACCACAACACGTCCCGTTTCCTCTCTCCCCACGCCTGCTTCCGGCCTCCTTTTACTGGGAAACAGGGGAAGAGATAATTAGATTTTCCGTCCCCGACAGGTGCAACCATTTACCTGATCTGCGTTCCCGTCCCGTCTCCCGTCTGCTGACCACGCCCATCACGCCCTCGCACCACAGTTATATACAATTTTAAACCCTGAAAAAAGTGTTTGTGGTTAGTTTTGTCAATGTTGTCCTTACAGGACACAGTAGAATATTTGACTACAAAATTAACATTCACAAATGTAAAACGTGATTATAAAATGAGTGTTCTGCAGTGTGTATGGTATTTTTTTGAAATTAAATTTTAAGTTAAAATGGAGCTTTAATCTTCCGTGAATTATGTACTGCTGGATGTATCCTTCATATAAAATCATTAGCCTCCGCAGCCTCATCAGGAGCATTTCCAGGTGTTGTAGTGAGGTCATACAGGCACATGGAGGTCATACACACTACTGAGACTCATTTTAACTTGTCTTGAGGAATTTCCACTGAAGTTGGATCAGCCTGTCATTTAATTTTTTAATTTAATTTTGAGTATGATTCCAAATTCAGACAATAATTTAGATTTACATTTTGATCATTTTTATGTTATTTTGTTCTCAACGCATTATTGAAATTTACGAAATATTTTATTCATTGAGATCTAGGGTGTTATTTTAGTGTTTCCTTTATTTATACATTAGTTTTATTATGATTACTTTACATGTATACTTTATGTGTCAATTTACTAATTACTAATTAATTAACCCTACTTCATTTACTAATTATGTAAGTTTACTAATTGGCAGAATTTTTAAACTTTCTCAAAGATTTTGTAACTGGCAGTCATTCAGTGTAAATGATTATGTAAAATAACTTGAGATACTGTTTAGACATGGATTTAAAAAAAGAAGTACTAAATCAGTGTTCAAGGTGTTGCTATCTATGTAGTCATGGTTTCTAGTCCAGGTCATATGATCTTGGATTGACCCTGAATTAGTCCATATATCATTTACTTTAAGTTTAACACAAAGTTAAAACATAAGCTATTTTACTGCATAACAAGTTAATCTGTTGTCATTTGTGTACTTGTGTGTGTGTGTGTGTGTTTAATTTAACAATCCTCTTTTTTATTGCAACAGATCTCAGTATTATTCCACAAACACATTTGAGGAAGTTGAGAAGCGAGTGCATAATCTCCTCACCTCACCCCAGGCAATTCATAGACTGGCCCATGTAAGTGTCTCTCCCTCATTTTCTCTTTAACAAACAAATACATGCTCTGAAAAAGCAGAACATGTTAATCTCACGGTAAAGCAGTTGAACTGCGTTTCTTTGGTAAAAGTTCAGAGCCCACCTCACAAGTACAACTGAGGCAGCATGGTGACACAATGGATAGCTCGGACACCTCACAGCAGGAATTTCTTTTATTTGATTCCCAGGTTAGAAGCCTGTGTTCTATCTGTAAATAATTTGCATGCTGTCCCCATGTCGGCATGGGTTACATCCAAGTTCTTTAGTTTACTGAACAAAATATTTTTGATGAGTTTTTAAGATCTTCAATTGTGCCTTATTTTAGTTTTGTTTGGGAACGAAATCTTATATTCCGACACAGAATTACAATGCGATTGATAACACATTAAGAATTCTGATATACATTTTCTGGTTATATTGGTATCACTGTCCTGCAATGTCCACTGTCCACTTTTAGACCCACAGATCTCACATTTGTTTTTAAAGTATTTTGATCATTATTTAGGCCATCTTGAACTTAAGACACTCATTAAGGCTTGTGATTAAGAGTCTGGAGATTAAGAATTTTGGGACACTTTTGCAGGATATTGAGATTTATGTCCACATTTTTCTATATATCTTAACTGTAATCTTTAAAATAGCTTGTGAATTGTCATTAAGCTGGTTGTGCAGCATTTTTATGAATATTTGTGTATTCTCATATGGCAGGGGGCAACGAAATGTGAAATGGAGGAGGTGCTTGCAAGAAGATCTATTTTACAACATTTTTGACCTGCTTAATGCCTAAGGGAAATTGAGTTCTCTATTTTTTTATTTTAAATATGAATAATTGTACATGCGTGGGGCTGCACGGTGGCTTAGTGGTTAGCACGTTTGCTTCTCAGATTCAGGTTCAAATCCTGATTTGGGTGGATGGAACCCAAATCAGGACATGGAAACATGGAACAGTTTCCATGTTCTTCCAATGTCTGTGTGGGTTTTCTCCAGGTTCTCCGTTTTCCACCCACAGTCCAAAAACATAGATTCAAGGTAAATTGGATGCTCTAAATTGCCCCATATAGTGTGTGTGTGAGTGTACCCAGCGATTAGATTGGCACCCTGTCCTGGGTCCATCGCCGAAACGTCCTCCCCTGGATGGGCACGGGGAACCCCAACGTGACCCTATTACAGGATAAGCAGAAGATAATGGATGTATGGCTGTATATGTGTGGCACGGTGACTTAGTGGGTTGTACCTCCGCCTCTCAGGTTCGAATCCAGATCTGGATGAATTTTCTGTGTTTGCCCTGTAACCACATGGGTTTCTTCCGGGTTTTCCGGTTTCTTCCCATGGTTCAAAAACATAAATTTAATATAAATTTGCTGCTCTAAACTGCCCCATATAATGTGTGTGTGTGTGTGTGTGTGTGTGTGTGCCCAGTGATAGATTGGTGCTCTGTCCTTAGTGTATCTGCCAGCGCCCAAATGCTCTCCCATGGATGTGCATGGGAAACCCTATGCGACCCTACCATAGGAAAAAGCGAAAGATAATGGAGGGATGGGATGTACTTTACAGTGACTGCGCAGATGTTACCGTTTACATATGCTGCACTGTGTTTTCAGGTGTAAGTTTTCTGACTCTTCTGTCTTTAATGTTTGTGCTTTATTAAGCTCTCATTTTTAGTTATTTTGCTTCTTTAACTAAAATACAAATTTTACCACTTTTACATAAAATCAGCAAAATGTGTGTGTGTGAGAAAAACTTTGACTTTTTAAGCCGCTTTATTTAACTAAAATTACGTTCTCATATGCAGTAAAAAAAAAAAAAAATCTAAAAACAATCACCGAAATAAAGATGTACACATGTTTAAGTAAATTCCGTGCGTTTTTAACTATTAATATTCGAGAGAGAAAGAGAGAGAGAGAGATAAAAAGAGAGAGAATGATTATCCCATCTCAGTAACTTCTGCTTAATCCTCCACTAAGGTTGTGGAGGGATAATCGTTTCGAGTTCTGGGGGAAAAAAACCATGGACAGGGTGCCAATCTATCACTGGGAACACTCTCTCTCTTACACACACACACTATATAGGAACAATTAAAATTTAGGGCAGCCAATTCAGCATGAAGTAGAAACTGGAGAACCTGGAAAAACCCCATGCTGACACATGAAGAACATAGAAACTCCATCCAGATCACCAGCTATAAGAGTCTGACATGATAACCATTACACCCACCACCCTTAAAAAACATGGAAATGTTTTATAAGATAATAAAACAAAATTTAGTGTAAAGCTACTTTTCATACAGTATTCAGGACTGTCTTTTACTAGAAATGTAGTTATTCTGAAGTGTAATAAAATACTTTTTAGCTAAGCATTTTCCAATCGGTTTAAATTCTTGTTGTGTAATTGTGCTTCTTGTCAACTTCATGATCAACTTTTTAAAAAAGTAACAAGGTGTGCACAAGATTTGTTTTGTATTTCATTTATTTCCTGTTACAGTAATAATTCATTACATTGCAAAGTGAGTAGAGTGACAAAAAATATGCTGAAAACAGTCGGAACTATATAAAGGTAACCTGGTAACCTGCTGGTCCTTCTCAGAATTATTAGTTTTTTTCTTTTGAGTAACTTGTTCCTTCATCAGATTCCCCAAGGTGACTGTAACATAGCTTATGAATTTTATAGACTCTACCATTGAACAGGTATCAGGATTAGGACTTTATAGCTGTGAAAAACATTTATATCTTAATTTGTACCCCACAACTCCTTTTTAGGGACAAGTGTTATTTTCATTTATTCATCATTATCTTCCACTTAATGTTCTACAGTGTCTACAGTGGTTGGGGGGGGGGGGGGGGGGGTGGCAAACACTAAGTTTGCCTATCCAGGAGTGAACGTCTCAGGCGCTGGGCAGATACACCCAGGACAGTGTGCCAATCTATCGCTGGGCACACACTCACACGGGCACACATTCACATAAGCACGCACACACACACTGGGGCAATTTAGAACATTCAATGTACCTAAAATCTGTTTTTCAAATGTTTTTGGACTGTGGGAGGAAAACCGAGAACCCGGAGACAACCCACCCAGACACAGAGTTTGAAAACAGGATGAGTTCTTTGGAGACATTCTGCTGGTGTAAAGATCTGTTCTTTTGCTATCACATGTTGCAAATCAGGCATGTCATGTGCGAACAAAACAAGCCATTTAAGTTATAAATTAGAAATAAGGTGGATGGTAAGAACAATCAGCATTCTGGCAACTTTAAAAGTGAAACGTGTCAAAAATTTTGTTCTCCTACTGTATATAATTTTAATAACACATAGATTTGACTATTAATCAATTTTGCTGTTGTTTTCTTTATCATTAAAGCTGCTGTTATAAATGGATTTTTAAAAACTGCAGTTACAATTAACATTCACTTGCATCTGGTTCATATACATATACTCCTAGTTCAACATGCTAGTTAATTAAAGTGCCAATACATTAAGATAGTACCTCAGTTGTTACCATGTTAGTAAGTGCTAAATGACCAAAAAACCCAGCGCATAATTATTTCTATTAAAAACTGTGTACAAATTATCTGTATATTTAGGGACATTTAAAAAAGGGTTTTCTGAAGTTGTGGGTTGAGATCAGATCGACTGGATTATATATGAGGAGGTTCTAATCCTGACACAGAAAATTGCACTTAATCTGTAGATCTTGTTAAATCCAAGTTTTTCTGAATTTTGCAGCTTGCAACAAACTTGACTATTGTATTAATGTCTTGATTAGGATTGTATATATACAGTATTGAAAACATGATTTCTTTATATGTCCATTTCAAATTATGGTTCACAATGATTAATTTTACTCATCACAACGATGACGCTTTCGTTACTTTCGGCTCTTTACATGTACGTGCAGTGATATGAAAAAAAGTTAAATGAAATGACGATAAAGGAATCATCGAGAAAAAAAAAGAAAAAGAAAACACCACATTTTCTAAACACTTGTGCAAATATCAAATAGCCACAAAAATAAAGAAATATTTTGGCACAGTTCTGTTTGTTGAAAGTCTGATAAACTCCACAGTGCTCTATGGCTATGACATTGTTGTGAACCTTATATTGCACCATTATGCAGAAAGGTAAGAACATGTTCTACCTAAAAATGGTTTGTTGGAAATAATATAAAATGTGTATCCAGAATCAATGCATTTTTCAAAGGCCACATTCAAGGTTTTTTTTCGTATTGCTCCGTGCAATACATCACTTTTTTTTCATGTTGATGTACTAAAATATTTTATTTGGTACAGTGTACAAATCTAAGATATTTGAGTCTTAGTCCTATTCAAGTGAAATTCAGCATACATGGCACAGGTGATCATCTGAGGGAGGCTTCAAAGTAATTTGTTGAAAGCAGAGCCTAACCTTGTATTGCTTTCTGGCCTTTTCCACTACTACAAGTAATATATTAAATTTGAGGCATGCGCTTTAAAGCAATGCATACAGCATACACAAATCTGCTTTGTTAAAATGCTGTCTTTTTCTAATTAATACATACTAAAAATCACGCACATTTCACATATTTTGAAGCAGGAACACACATTTGAGCAATTTCAGAAACAGCAAAGTATGACACCATTATAACAATGTAAAAATGCCTTTGCATATCTCTTGGCAACAGACAGCACATATTGGAAGCACACATTTTCCTCACCTCATGAATGATTTGGCACAAAGTAGTACTTGGTTCAGCTGAGTTACAGGAAAAAGGTGAAGAATGAAAAGAGAATAATGGCAGCTATTGATAATGTCTGCATTTGGATGTGTCCGCTTGAAAGGGCCTTCTCCTTGTAATAGGAACAATTTTATTATTTACATCTCCTAAATCTTCAAGAGATAATTACTTCCAAGCTTCTTTAACCAGCCTCTTAGCTTTGAATACTTGCAGTTAAAACTGGGAGGTCTCTGTAAAGGAAATAGCATCACTCTTGTCCACAGTAAATCCACCATTGACATAGGATTTTTTCTCACAATCCTCATCGTCGAGTGTGGTCTCCAGAGCAAACGGATTGGCAACATCTACATCCGAAATAAGATCCACTTTCTCGAGCTCTTGCTTTGAGAGTTTCTGCACTATTCCAGCTCCGTAGGCATCCCCCAGCACATTGATCATAGTGCGGAAACGATCACTAAAATTAAATAATGTAAATGATTCACTGGCACTTACAAAGTGATGTAGCCAATATGCTAATTATATTTCCATTCAAATTCAATAGACATCTACAGACACTTCTTCAGACACAAAAATGTATATTTTTGATAATAATTTTAAGATGTAATGCAGGATGAGAAAGTGGCACAATAGCACTGTTGCCCACAACAGGAAGATTCAAGGTTGATTGCTGGCCTGCAGGTTTCTGTGTGAAGTTTGCATGTTCTTTCTCAAGGATGAGTGGGGTTTGATGACATACAAGTTTGACAAAATTATTGTTCCATTGTATAAATGTGTATGGATATTTTGAAATATCTGACTACCCTGTGATGCACTATGAATCTTTCCCAAGGTTCCATTTTTTTACATTTCATCAAGTGAGAGTTTATGTCATATATGTAGTATATATAAATTATATAAATTATATTATATAAATAAAACAACACAAATAAATTTTATAAATATAAATTAAATACATTATGGAAAGCATGAATAAATAAATTAATTCATTAGTGAGATCTCCTTGGTCTTCATGGTGTTTGGTTAGCTTAATGGTATTGCAGCCTCTGAGGCCTTTCAGAAAAGGTGTGCATATTCTGAAAGATCATGTGACACTTAGATTGCACACAAGTGGCCTTCATTTCACTAAGCATGTGTCTTCTAAAGATAATTCGTTTCACCAGAACTTTTTAGGGGCTTCTTTTATCCGTAGGGGCACAATTTTTATATATAAACAGTGTGTATATATTTATTGATTTCACTTCTAAAACTAAGACTATTTTGTGCTGATGCATCGCATACAGTTCAGATAAAAAAAAATTAAAACAGGTTGTAATGTAATAAAATAGGTAAAAATATAAGTGGGCGGAGGGTGAAGTCTGTAAATACTTTTGCAAGTCACTATACAATAATGCAGCATAAATACAAATTAGTATACCAGACATCTATACATTGTGTCTGTGGATTTGTAAAAATGTTTTTAAAGAAAAGAGTCACAGAAATGATACTTACATAAGCCAATCCACAGCCACAATAAGGGTGACATCATTGGCAGGAAGGCCTACTGCAGTCAACACTATTACCATGGTTACCAGTCCAGCATTTGGGACTCCTGCAGCTCCAATGCTGGCTACAGTTGCTGTGATGCTGCAAAGATGATGTTAAAAAAATATGATTTTTAGTTGTAATCAGTTAGACAGTTTTTCTTGAATGTTCGTGAACTCTTTAAAATATATTATTTAAAAAAATGTTTTCTGGGTTTTTTTTTTGCGTAACACCAACAGTTTGTTCCACTAAAATGCACTGACTAATGTCAACATTAGTCCAATCTTCAACTTTCCTCTTTGCACTACTTCTCTAAATCGTCCAGTGTCCTGTGTCTTCTTTTATTCACTCTCCTCTTTAGCTCACTCCACAGGTTTTTATATTGGGATGAGGTCTGGGGACTGAGATGGCCATGAGAGGAGCTTAAGTTTGTGCCTTGTGAACCATTTTGAGTAGTGTTGGCCAGTAGATTTGGTTTAGGGTCATTATCTGAAAGACCAAGTAATGACCCACCAGATTCTGATACAAAATATCCTGATATTTCAAAGAGTTCATGATCCCATGTATCCTACAAAGGTCCAGGTCCTTCAGAGAAGAAACAGGTTGACAGCTTCACCGATCCTCTCCCATACTTACCTGTGGGCATGAGGTGTTTTTTCTGCGTACTCATCTTTGCTGTTCCACCAGACCCACTTAGTGTTTGCTACCAAAAAGCTCTATCTTGGTTTCATCTGACCAAAGCACATGGTCCCAGTTAAAATTCCAGTACCACTTGGCAAACACCACCCGTCAGAAAAGGCTTTATCCGTGCATGCCTCCTAAACAGTTTGTTGGCATATGATGGTTGTTTGTGAGACCTTGTAAAACCAAGATGCTACCATTTGCCTCAATCCTCTTACAGTGAGCTTAGGGGAACTTTTTACTTTTCTTATCATCCTTCTCACTGTGTGGTGGCAAGATACACTTGCATCCTCTTCCAGGCTTGTTTGTCACAGTTCTAGATGTTTTGAACTTTTTGATGATTGCTCTGACTGCAGATAAGGGCAAATTAACTGTCAAATTAATAATTATAAAACAGGTCCTTTCATGGGACATACTGTAATTATTTCTTAGTCAGGATTTTTTCTTTATTTTTGTCTTCACTTGAGTTGAAGGTTATTATTATTTCAGAGTGAGATTATGCTTCTGCAATATTTTAGTATTTCTTTTAAAGACTTTTAAGACATTTTAACTAGTGATGCCAATAATCATCGAGGGTGTTTTATATGTACCATTTGATCTTAAACGTTCTGTTCTAAAAGTTGAGTATAAAGTTTATTTTAAGCACTTTTATGAACTTTGACTCTATCTGAGTTAAATTTCTAAACCATAGTTTACTTTGTTTTTTAGATTCTTAGTCATTACTTTGGGTAAAGAAATCACTTATTTTACATTTTAATTCAAGAACAGGAATATATCAATGTTTAATATCCACACTATGCTCATGGAAGTATGCCATGGTATAAAAAGACCTCCAACAAAAGTATTATCCTTTTTCTTTTAATTTTGCAAACCTGTCTTCAAAGATGGTAAATTCAAACTTCCACAGTCAAACTGTGTATCAATTAAGGAAATTCAAAACTATTGTTACCCTTATCAGGATAAATCTAATACAAAACTCACTCCAAGATAAATAGCTATGAACAACAAGTGATATGCATAGCATGTTTTCAAAAATAATATAATTACTTATCTGCAGTTCAAGTGTACAAGCATAAAGAAAAGTTCCTTTTTAATATAATAAGAAGGATTATATTTAGAGAAAGGAAAACATTGTATTTCATTTTAAAAACCTCATCCCATCTGTAAAACAAGATGGTGGAAGTTGTGGAAGTTGGGACTATTTTTTTAGCGTCTCTGTTAGGATGATGCACTATAAAGAATGGAACAATTAATACCAAATTGTACCAAGAATTTTAAAATGAAAAATGCAAAATCTCTGATGCTTTACAGAAATGTTGTCATTATTCTACTCTAAGATGAATAAAGTTAATGTTTAGTAACTGACAGTTAGTTCTAACCTTTTTGGAGCTGCTCAGTGGGAGTAGACCCAACTGAATTGGAGCTGAGGAACGAGTTATAATTTCAACAATCAGAATCAGCTTTATTAACCAAGTGTGTTTCCACCAGTGGCGGGCCATCTGGGCCTTCAAATCCTTCTCTGAATGCCTAAAAATGTTTGAATCACACATTCAGAATGAATTTTGCTGGCCCTATTGCATTAAACAAGTGTACAGCAACCTCTGTTGCGTCAACCAATTTTCCTTACCAGAACCTTTTAGAAGGCCTACATTGTGTCAGCGTATCCATTCTCTGATTGGAGAGTACTTTTGATGAGCAGACAGCCAATTAAAACTTCTTAAAGAAATACAAATTCCCGGACTTCTTAATGAAACTAATTAAACTGTTTTTAAGGGTGGATTTTGTTTACAAATAATCAGGATTTTGACAGGAGTGTTATTGTCGGGTGTGTTCCGCTGGCTCGTCATACAAGCCCCTCATCACTGGAGTATTGATTACACCTGTGCCTGATTTACGCTATCAAATATATACCTCCTCTACCCATGGTCACTTGCTGATGTATTTGGTTCCTACAAATAGAACTTACACACTTGAAGCAATTCATCAAGCACCTCTGTACATTAAATTGAAACTTAAACGCTAGCGTACTTAAATTTGAACTTAAACGCTATAGCGTAAATAACCTATATGTTTTAATAAATTATGTTTTAGTAAAATACAAAACTGGAAAATAATGTTTCAGACAGATAGTTTATATTAAGTGTCTATCAAATACTAGATATCTACTCTTATCTTCTTCTTCTTCTTTGTCTTTCGGCTGCTCCCTTTCGGGGTCGCCACAGCGGATCTTCTGCCTCTTCGCTGC
>JAOUQT010304898.1:0-26763 GCA_025769995.1 Xyliphius kryptos | reverse complement strand
AATGGAGGTTTTGGTCTGGGCTCCTCTTTGGCTACGCCTGCTATTAAGAAGTAGGGTAATCTCCGGCAGAGGGCCGTTTTCATATTATATAAATATTTTATTTGAAAGAAACCAGGGCAGCACAGTAGCTTAGTGGTTAGCACATTCGACTCTTAGTGCTGGGTATTCCCGATTTGGGAGAAGAAGAAAAAAATTATCCCATCCCTATGAGAAAGCTAAAACCATGATTCTTTTTCAACCATCGAATATGAACCCTGTACTATTACAACTAACATTTTTATAGCTTTGTAAAGCAAACTTACCTCAGCTCAGAGTCTGTAACTGTTTCTCCCAGTCCTCCGATGTATAGGGTGGTAATGGACTTGTCCTCTGGTGGATCTAATCTAGGCATGGCTGAGGCTCGCTTTAGCAGTTTATCAGCCACCGGATCATTGATGCCATAGTAACGGTCCTTGATGTTCTGATCGGCCAAGGGGTCATCTGGATCAGTGGGCTTCTCGTGCCTTTAATATAAAGCACAAGACTTTAGTTACACTCAAACACAATAAGGATACAGTAAATGCTAAGCCAATATTGTAAAAAAAATAGTTCTGGCCCTCAAACCTTATTGGCTGAGCCGTTTGTCCAGCTGTGACATTATTGACAATTATACACTATGACACTTAACATTCAAATCAAGTGTGCTAAACATTATTTTCCTGATGTTACTTTTATTAATTGTGTTCTGTAATTTGGCCACTAGATGACAATATTTGTAAGCAAAAAAAGGAATCCTGTTACTCAGCAATTACTTTAAAAATCAGACTACATCAGAGAACCCGCTTATTAACAATTTTGCTTTAAATAAACATTTATTTAGACCTTGTTTTTATTATATTGTGTTTGAAGCTGTTTACAAAAGCAATAAGGCACTTGTGGTCATGCAGTAATGTAAACAAATCATGGAAAAGGTGTAACTACTCAGCTATACATCGTGCATAACACCTCTTTCCCATTATTTATGTACAAAAATGCACATCCCCTCATGGCTTATTGATTGACTCTAACAACCATTATAGAACCAAGAAACCAGAACTCACCTATAAGGGCATTCTTCTCCTCTTCGGCATTCTCCCTTCACCCAGAATGAGCAGATATGAGGACGGTTTCTTTTATAATAAGGTGTTGTGCGAGCCAGCTTCAGGAGCATGTCGCTAGAGCTAGGCGCCTTTCCAAGTGCACCAACCGGCCGTGTGCCATCAGAGTTAGCAATCTGAAACGATACAGAAGTGATCGATTACAGGGCTACATGGACTTGTTTTGTGAAGATTCCATTTCAGAAGGAACTTTATTTGAAAATAAATACAGTACAAGCAAGAAGTGTTTTTGAAAGTTTATCTAAACTGATTATGCACCATATTATGACAGTGCTTCTACCAAACACAGCGAGTTGTACAGGTAGTGTGAATACAAACACAAATAGCATGGGCTAAAGAAAGAAAGATTCCGCAAAAGTTAAAAGTAATGAAAGTGAATTTTCGAATGGGCAATTTCCCCAACGGAATTTTTAATTTAGGTATGAGAAAAGTGTAGCCATAGTTGAGACTGACACTGACTAAGTCACAAAATTTTTGGTAATTAATAAGCACGTTGACAATGCTGCCATATGCAAAGAGGAAAGCATTTATTTATTATAAGCATATTATTATTATTATTATTATTATTAATACTATCATTATTTTTAAATGTGACTAAAAGTAGAATTTGTACTGAAATGCTAAGTTATTTTAGATTCAGAGGCTACAAATAAAACATTTAATACATTGGTGATTAAACATTGAGCTTAGGTATCTGTAGTGCTAAAAATAAAAAATATAAGAAAACTAACTTTAAAGGAGCCACTCCCCTTTTTCCACAATATGAACCCATTTACCAAGTTGTGTGTACTCATTAAAAACATGTCGGTCAGATCTAGTGCCATTTCAAAGTTATTACCAAAGTAAAGGGTGGAGAAGGAGACTCTTTGGCCCCTGTGCTCAGGTAAGGTACGTGTTAAGGAGTCATGCAATCAGTAGTCATGCTTTAAACTTTTCATATATGAATCAGTTGGTAGCAAAAAATGATTAAGGTATTAATGTACCAAATATTTTTTGACCGAAGCTATAACCAAACAAAAGGCATTTGGCTAATTCAATACCGTATACAATTTTGACAGAGTTTCATTAATATGTGTTACTCTATTATTGCATACATTGACTACATTAAATATACGGAAAAAATATTTTTAACTGCTATTTAAAAGGTTATTGACCACTGAACCTTTTGACATCCCAGCATGCAAACTATTAAAAAAAAACAGTACAAATAAAATTTATAAATCACAAAGAGTTCTCTAGTACAATTGGGTTGTACCCAACGAATATTTTATCAATAGTCTTAACGATCATTTTCCTCGATTAGTTGACTAATCTAACAGAGTATGTGCTCTTAAAATGCACAACCTAATGGACTAACCTTGAAGATTTCACATTTTTGAGCTTTTAATGTAATGTAAATATAAAATTTAAAACATTTAGTGTATTTAAAAATTGACAAATTTAAGTGAATTGACAGACAAGCCTGTGGTCGCGACAGAAATTCCAAAAAGTGATGCGTAATGTGTCTGATGGAAAAAATATTAATAAATCCACCACTGAACGCAAGGCATACAACTAAAATGTTCCAGCGCTGGTTAATGCGATTTGGATGAAATTTATTAAAAAAAAAAATGAAGAGGACGAATCTGCAGTGACAGCCGTTTAGATTTGAGCCAGAGGCGGAAGAGACCGCATTAAAAAGCCCCCGATAAAGTTGGGAATTCCGACAGTAAGGACCAGGCTCTTGAAAAGTGCTCGTTTTTCTTTTTTACATGGCCATGTTGTTGGAAAAGCACCCGGTTTGCGTAGCACGGCGTACTGACGGAATGACAGTGAAAGTGTGCAGCCAATATACTGCAGGAAATTTATTGTGATAGAGCACCACCTTTAGGCGTTTGAGTAAATTACTCCAACACTTTAAATGATCTCTTTCTGTGGGCGCAGCAATTTGTGCAACTACATATTTTCGTAATCTATATCAACGCGTTTTTTTTTTTTTTTTAGATTTGGCCATCTTACGAGGATATTGGTTTGTGCAGGAAATTATTACTGTGCAGAAGTTTTAGACAACTTAATAAAAACCAAATATATACCATCTCACTTGTTTATTTTCACCAGGTAAACCAATGTAACACAAAATTTAGAAATAAACATTTCTGACATTCAAAAACAAAATCAGTGACCAATACGGCCACCTTTCTTCATGATGACACCCAAAAGCATTCCATCCATAGATTCTGTCAGGTGCTTGATCTGTTCACGATCAACATTGCATGCAGCAGCCACCACAGCCTCCCAGACACTGTTCAGAGAGGTGTACTGTTTTTCCTCCCTGTAGATCTCACATTTAATGAGGGACCACAGGTTCTCTATGGGGTTCAGATCAGGTGAACAAGGGGGCCATGTTATTATTTTTTCTTCTTTTAGACCTTTAATGACCAGCCACGCTGTGGCGTATTTGGATGCATGTGATGGAGCATTGTCCTGCATTTCTTAAACGATACAGACTTCTTGCTGTACCACTGCTTAAAGAAGGGGTCTTCCAGAAACTGGCAGTAAGTCTGGGACAAAGTTCCCACAAGTTCTTCTTTGATGATACTATCCCATAACAGTACCTCAGCTCCACCTCGTTGGCATCTTGAGTCGGAGTGAAGCTCTTTGCCCTTTACTGATCCATCTATCTGGCCCATCAAGAGTCACTCAATTTATCAGTCCATAAAACCTTAGAAAAATTGTCTAAGATATTTCTTGGCCCAGTCTTGACGTTTTATCTTATGTTTCTTGTTCAAAGGTTGTCATTTTTCATCCTTCCTTACCATGGCCATGCCCCTGAGTATTGCGCACCTTGTGCTTTTTGATAGTCCAGCTCTGAAATGTGGCAAAACCGATGGCAAATGGAATCTTGGCAGCTTCACACTTGATTTTTCCTCAGTTCAAGGGCAGTTATTTTGAGCTTTTATTTCCCAAAACACTTCCTGGGACCCTGTTGGCTTTTTGCCCTGAAACGCTTAATTGGTGATCACGCTTCAAACGATGGCAATTTCAAGATTGCTGCATCCCTCTGCAAGACATCTCAATTTTTGACTTTTCAGAGTCCATCAGATCTTTCTTGTGACCCATTTTGCCAAAGGAAAAGCAGTTAGCCTAATAATTAAGCACACCTTATATAGACTGTTGATGTCATTAGACCACACCCCTTCTCATTACAGAGATGCATATCACCTGATTTACTTAATTGGTAGTTGGCTTTCAAGCCTATACAGCTTGGAGAAGAACATGCATAAAAAGGATGATGTGATCAAAATATTAATTTGTCTAATAAGTCTGCAGTGTATGAAATGAAAAAATAAAACACTTGTTGTTTATTTATTATATGACAGCATGTCATGTCTATGGCAGGGGTTTCCAACCTTTTGCAACCCAAGGCCCACTTAACCCACCCCAAAGCTTTCCACAGCCCCCAGAATATTTTTTATCGAATATTTTTTATACAATGCAACTATTCATGTGACCTGTGAAACTGAGTGCATAATCACACAACAAATGAAATTAACCATTTACAGATCATTAACAGAAGTAGCCAACTGGTTAGTAAAACTGATTTTATGTTATGCATTCTTTAGTAGGTTTGTGCATGTTTTGTTTCAGTTTTTGTGTGATATGCTTCAGATGTTGCATCCCAATATATTAATCAAATTTGCCGTCCTTAATTCTGGACTTGTTTTAAAGTACAAATTGTGAATTCTGTTGTCCATGCTACTTAGTCATCACACAACACATCATCCTGGTTTATACCAGTACTTTACTCAGCTTGTGGTGAAAGGGTTGTGGTCGCACTGGTTGGCACATTTCATTTTCAAGAGAACTGGGTCTGTGTTGTTGAATAGTTATGGTTTATCGTTATATAGCCATGGGCCGTCTGTCTCACATGTGTTCGAGTTGATTTTACTGCTTATTCCACAGACATCGATCACACCTTACTGCAAACGCGGTATTTCCTTAATTTGAATGCTAAAAACCTGGCCCCGGCAGGGAAGAGTGCCAGATAGAACACTAGCATAATGTCAAAGAAAATAATTTATGCAAAAAGATTTAAAAAAAAAAAAAACAAACAAATACAACAAATAAACACAGGAAGAAAATTGTGAACCTGAAAAACACTTCATTAGAGGGCTGATTCTGAGCCAAGAGCCTGGAAAGAAATTGCAAACAAGGTGGGCAGGACAAATAGGCTAATAACCCCACTAACTGAAATGGCATTTTCTCATGGCATGCTTATCATTTTAATCAGGTAATATAAAATGTTTCAAGTTTATGTGATGTAAAAAAATTCAGTATTTTCTCCAGTGATTTTTTAAACAGGATTTGCA
Organism: Xyliphius kryptos; assembly: GCA_025769995.1. Lineage (NCBI taxonomy): Eukaryota > Metazoa > Chordata > Actinopteri > Siluriformes > Aspredinidae > Xyliphius > Xyliphius kryptos. The sequence goes on along the minus strand of JAOUQT010304898.1, from coordinate 21,278 downwards.
GACTGTTTCCTCCACGAAAATTTTGTCTTTCATTGTTCAATGCTGGGCAGTCTATTAGGAGGAGTTTTACTGCAAGTGTGGTTTGACATGGTGGACAGGCTGGTGCATTTGTGCATTGTGTGGCTGCTTTTTTAAGCACCCCAGAACCAGCCCTCTACTCCGTGTTATACAGGTTCACACATGGAGGTGCTTACATGCATCTTCTGTTGTTGAAGTTATCAGGTCTACAAATTTGTTGTGACTTAGAATTCAGCTAAATATAACTTAATTTTTGTTCCTGAAGTTATTTTTCTTTAATCAAGCTTGAGGATGATGGGGTTGTGTGTATTGAGTTGGTCCAAGGCTTGATTAAGCCTTGAGTCAGTACATATAAGGAACTTTGGTTTATTTGATTTGATGTATTCTAGGGCTAGTATTAAACTGCATCTTTCTGCCGAGAAGATAAGAGCTGTGATTAAGAATCTAAAAAAAAAAAAAAAAAAAAAAAAAAAAACACTGACACCGGAAAACATGGAAACTCCAGCACTGAGAGGTAAACGTGCTAACCACTGCGCCACCCAGAAGTTTAATGTGTCAGCTATAAATAAACACGAGTAATCATTACCTCCCGTTCCATGTTCTGAGTGTAGTACTCCTTGTTCACATCTGACCGGGGCATATCGTCCTTGACGGTAAGACCTGTGTCTCTAACTTGAATGGGCAAACCTAAAAGAGAGAGAACAAAAAGGGGTCATTAGCAAAGCATTAGTAAAATGGATTATCATCAGAGGAACCCAGCAAATGACGGGTGTTTGTTTATTACCAAATTCTAGATCCAACAGACAGGTCTGACAGACATTCTTCATCTTACTGCAAGTCTGACACACCTCAGTCTTCTTAAAGCGCATCCTGACCCCGGGACACCAGCGGAAGACAGTGAAAGGTCGCGCACAGATCTGAGAGAGAATGCAAGAAGGAAATTAAGATACACCACAAGGGCATTTCATAAGGTTTAGACTTTTTATTTAGTGTTGCTTTACCTTGCACTCTTTGCCATATTTCTCTTTGGTCTGTTCAAAGAAAACATATACAACATGACAGAATTTAATAATTTCATTATTTCAAGGCTGTTTCACAGATTTTATGCGTTTTTAATGTGTAACAGTCCTGTTTTGTTATTTAGGTTTAAATAGGTTTCATTATTAAATCCTTACAATCAACTAATGCAGTACAATAGTTAAGTGTTGAATAAATTCAACTGAATCACACATGGGTACACATGCACTAGGGGTGTGACAGATACATGTATTTGTACTAAATCATTCAGTACAAAGCACACGGTACAGAATGCGCAGTCGCATGAAGAATACAACTGTACATACATCCTATAGTACCATGCAAAGCCACAAATTGCATTATTTATATGTTAAAGTCTTTATAAACCCTTCCTGCATTTGAATAAAAACTTCATATGCTATTAAACATTTACTAAAATTTAGCAACCCACTAAAATTTAGCAAATTTTTTGTACCCACTCTTTGTAGAATTGGTGCCGAAACTTCCTGCAACTGCCAGTTCATTGACTCCCATTTCCCCGTGGCATGTAACCACTTATAAATGCTGCACACCTTCGTCATGTGGAGCAGTGTCAGGTGCATTAATTAAATTTCCTATGATCAACACCACAGGCTCCACCTTTCACCACAAAGTTATTATTCAACCAGAGGATTAACCCGTTTCCATAGTATTTTTTCAGATGTTACTTGGCAAAAGTAGCAGGGAATTTAGTGCATGCAGAACTAAATAAATAATGAAAAAATAAATCCTAATAGATCAAGAAATATTATGGCTGAATTGTTGTAACTTCTTTAAAGGCCATACAAGACTCGCAGTCATGTTTAAACACAATTAAAAATTATAGCTGTGATGTTATTTAAGATTTCACTCCACTCACAAGTTCGAAGCATATAACAGGCTTTTTTTCAGGACTTGCACAATTCATCAAAAATAAAACAGTTTGAAACAGCAGCAAAAGGAGGATTGACTTTTGGTGGTTTGCCACTTTGTGACTGTGTCTGATTTTTTGTTTTTCATGCTGGGACTTTAACAACGCACTAAAAACGCACTCAACAAAATCTAACAGTACTTCAACAGCCATGACATGTTTAATTCTGCAACAGGTTTTTAAAGATTACAAGTTGCATGAGTTTTGATCTGGCTGTTCAGATGACGGTCACATTGCTGCAGATTTCAGTAGCACATTTAAGTGACCCAGTTCTGAAAATAAAAATGTCAGATTGTTCTGGTTTTACAGCCAACCCCATACGTTGTTCTAATTGTCAGGACCCCAATAATACCACCACAGAGCAGGTATTCTTGGTCACTGAGGTGTTAAAATGAAACTACAGTAGCACTGCTGCAAAACCCCCTCACCGCATCAGAGTTAATGCAAAACTGCCAAATGATACACCACCCAAATTATACCGTTTCTGACCAATACAGCACAGAGCACCAACAGTGGGCTTTCACATGTAGTATAAAGACAGTCCCTATAAAGTAATCTAGGGTGTTAGCATTGTATTTTATACACTACCGCAAAGCTCAATGACATGGCATGCAGACTTACCATACGGATGTATGGATTTTCCCCCAAGCATGTTTGACAGAGAATAGGGAAGTCCTGTTCAGAAAAAACAGTAACGTAAAAGTTAGGTGATATTCATATAAACATAAATGCTATTGAAAAAATGTGATGATGGCTTTAAAATTGTCCAAAATAACATTAAATTTCACAAAGGCTTTGGTCTCTATGATGCACACCTTACCAAAACCTACACTATGTGGACAACCACACGTTAATCCTACAGGAGCGATTAGATTAACCTATTACAAATTAGTCCTGTCTTTACAGCCACAATTCTTCGCATCTAAAAAGGATTTTCACAGGAGTTTGGAGCGTGACTATAGAAACATGATCTATTTAAGAGTTCAGATACTTGTGTTGGACAAGTCGACCCGGCATTCAGTCTCCCTTCTAGTTCAATCCAAAGGTACTTGATGGAATTTAGATCTAGCTGCCAATTAAGCTCTTCCATACCACACCAAACTCATCTGACTAGGCTTTCTTCACTGGGACCAAAATTTGGCCTTCCCCAAAGCATTCCCACAAGATGGAGGAATAGGGTTAAGTGTTTAGTCTTTTACACCTGAAACAATGACTTACAGGTGTGTCTCAATACACTATATAAAATGGTTCACATGGTAGAAGTTGTTTTATAACATAAGTAGTGCTGGGTCCTTAAACCTGATTGGCTGAGCCGTTTGTCCAGCCGTGACATTACTGACAATAAACACTACCTATTGCTTCCTATTCATATCAATGTGAGCCATACAATACATTATTTTTGTAATGTCTCTATAAACTGTTTTTTTTTGTTATTTCTTTATTTGGCCACTACATTACAGTATTTGACTGTTAAAAAAACAGAAACATGTTACTCAGCAATCAGTGATCACTTTAAAAACCGGATTAGACCAGTTAACGATTTTGATTTTAATAAACACGTTTATGAATCAAACCTTTTTTATTACAGTGTTACCAGTTTATAACAGCAATAAGGCTGTCGAGGTTGTGCGTTATTGTGAATAAATTACAGGGTGTAACTGTACTATCGTGATTTATTCACAATAATGCATTCCCGCCCAAGCCTTATTGCTTTACTAACTTATGCTTGAAAGGGTTAAACAAACTTTAAATAGACTTTAATCAATACCAATGCAATTAAACTTAAAAATGAATCAATAAAGACTATATACGGTTTGTATTAGCAACACTGTTCAACGGCTGATTCAGAAACCGTTTCTCCCATCCAGAGAGATTTATGTTAATGCATCCAAAAAAATATCAACATCATCCAGATATTCACTCCCAACATTTTGCTGTTCTAAAACTGTTTTAAAACAACGTGCTCAATCTACTGAGTGCATGACATGAAAATCCTCTCTATATGAAGTACTACTGTTGGTGCCACCTCAGTGACACTATTGAGGTCATTCACATGAGTTTATTTACAAAAACAATAAGTTTTAAACTTATGTGGCACAGTGGTCAAGTAACTAGCAGACCCAGATTCAAGTGGTGTCTCTGAACTGATCCAGTGCTTCACCGACACAATTAGGCATGTCTGATGGGTCGAAGGCCAGATTTGAAATTTGGCTGCTTTTGAAATACATCAGCTTAACGACTCCACTGCTGAAATGCAAGGGCCATTTTAACTTTGTAGAATCTACTTTGTTTTTGTGTAGGGAAGAAAATAGTAATGATTTGAATCAATCCATTGATTTAACAGCTGGCAATTTGATGACTCGAAATGTTTGCATGAGTATCGCTGATTAATGTTTATATTTTTCCATTCTGTTTACATTATTAAACTGATCAGACAGCATGCATCAGAACACTGCAGACAGGAAAAAGAACACAGCATCAGTATTACAGCAATTCATTGCTCGATCATCCAGTGAGACTGTTACTCTTTGGAACACTTACGTTTGTTATAGATATAACATCCAATTACATAATATTTACAAGTTACACATTTTCTAGATTCTGAATGTTTTACTGTAGAGGTCCATTTTTTGTTTGTTTTTAATAGTGAATAGACTACACTTGCATAAGAATTAGACTTACTGTTTCATGTTCAAATTACAATTTATTTTACCGCTATCTGCATTTCACCTCTAACTAAGTAACTGTTACAATTACAGTGCGCTGATCACAAATGCAAGTGTGATCAACATTGTGTGAATACAATTCTGATTCTGTATCTCAATAAAAGGCAAATCATTTTCTTGTTAAAACTTAATAGATTTCATGTAAAAAAAATGAGTATGGGATAGTATTTACTTATATTGAATCGAATTGTGGGAAATTCTTAAATATCAAAATAATCAAATCGTTGGCCTTAAGAATCGATATCTATTTGTCCTGAAGGCTCCAATTTACACCCCTTCCACAAGGGTCGCGGGGGGCTTTCCCATGCCCACCCATGGGAGAATGTCTCTTGCGCTAGGCAGATAAACACAGATCAGTGCGCCAACCTATCACTGGGCACACGCTCACACTTTAAATTGCCCCATATGGTAAATGGCAGTCGATTTACCATGAATCCATGCTTTTGGACTGTGGATGGCAAGCAGACATGAGGAGAGCATGGAAACTCCAACCAAAACTGGGATTCAAACCGGGGATAACTAGCGCTGAGAGGTGAACATGCTAAAAAGGTCACCGTGCCACCCTACTGCAGACATCAAGTGCTGCAATTTGGCAAACAAAACAAGGTCCATCACATAATGGATGTATGAGTTTGGTGTGAAAGATTATGCTATGAACTGAACCCATCTTTGGAATAAATGAAGGCGTTCTCAATATTACCATACTGCTTTAGCCTCATAAGAAATGTAGTTTGTATTTAGGAAAAACATTAAATATCCATGCCTTTATAGCTGCTCTTAGCTCAAAGTGCTTTAAGAAGTAAACTCCAATGTGCTGATGAAGTAAACACTTCATGAGAATTAATGAGACTTAAGAAGCTTATAGAGGTATAAGAGCTTTTGGACGAGGTCAGACATATTTGAAGTGCACACCCGCTGAACGATTTCAGGTTTTAGAAAATAAACTTTATTCATATTTAATAAACCTACTTATTCTTTAGGTGTGCATGCTGGTCTTTAAAAGCCTTGATTTGTATACAGGTTTATTGGTATGTTAATTATGCAGTCCGGTCACAACCTGAATACATCTGCTGTGTTGTAAGAACATCCTGGACCAACAGGCTAACAAAGTTAACAGCAGAAAAAGGTCCTGGAGCCAAGATCATCAGAAGGATGAGAAAGCATTAAAACAGGTCACTTAGACACAAAGCCTTTAACAAATGTATTGCAAAATATAATAAATGGGAAATAAATGTAAAACTTGGTAATGAACAGCAGCAAAAAGAGGGACTAACTTGCCTGCTTTGTAATTTGTAGTTGTCCCAATTAGAGGTGTAAATATTAATTGATTTAAACTGATACATTGATTATACGGCTGGCAATTCGATGCATTAATACGTCCTCAAGAGTATTTAATGTGTTTATATTGCTGTGTTTTCTTTCGCAATTTTTGACCTCTGCTGGGACATACACATAATAGCCACTCAAAACCTTTTTAATCTAGAAAATGTTTGACTGTAGAGGTCAGTTTTTAATTTGTACTTAATAGGAAATAAATTAGACCAGCACTGTAAGCATTACATTTGACTTTTTATGGCTTAACTCTTATATTTAAAGAACATTGATGACAATTGGGGCCGCAAATTGACTTAACAGTTTGCACGTTCGCCTCAGCGCTGGGGATTCCAGGTTCAAATCCCAATCTGGTTGGAGTTTCCATGTTTTTCCCATGTCCCTGTGGGTTTCTTCCCACAATCCAAAAATATGGATTCAAGGTAAATAGAATGCTTTCAATTGCTCCATATAGTATGTGTGTGTGCGTGTGTGTATTTCGGCCTTACTCATGGCAGAAGGTGGATTGTTATAGTCTTATTATTTTAAATAAATAATGAAATAATTTTCAAATCAAATAATTTTCTTGATGAATTATTTAAAACCTAATAGAGTTAAAACAAACAAATAGCTTATTGAATCACATTTTAATTGTATCAAATTATATTGTTGGGTAATTCTTAAGTACTGTAAATAAAACTTCGGCGTTAAGAATCGAATCGGCATAAAGGCTTCGATTTACACCCCTAGTTTGAGTGTTTGTCCATGTGCGGATTTGTAATTGTCATGCACTTAATCAAAAGCAGGTTAACAAAGAGATTTAAATATTTACATATTTTCATCTCAGAAGACTTTTTAGGTCAGAATATTGAGCTTAAGTTTGTACCTGGCTTTTTTTCTCCTACTTGACCCAGCTCACAACTTGTTTGCTGTCATTCAGGACAAAATGCATTTTCCGGTAGCCAAAAATATTATTAATCTTGTTTTGGAGTGATGTAAACTGCCTGGTGTCAAAAAATAGCGAAAGAATGGACTAAACAACAAAAAGTGAGAAATGCTTTTCGTATGAGCTTGACGTACATTGTTATGTTTGGACAAAAGTATGAATTTAAAAGCTGTAGGTTAAAAAGTAGCTTTTGAATTTTTTTTTTTTAATATCACAGTAATAAAATGTTTCTGTGTATTGGGGTTGCATTTTAGACACACTAATAAAAAACAAAATAATGGTCACATTACAGATAGGAAGGACTAGTACCACACTGAGTTTACTATTTTAATAAAGGTCCTTTCCAGGTTTAAGGGGATTGATGTGGAGGTTCTCCTCAGTCCGGCATCAAAGCATCTGAATTTTTAGGAGTTACATTATAACGTTTCTCAAAAATCGAGTCCAAAACCAACGTTGTTTATCAGATTACAGAATAGATTTTCATTTTTTAATGACAAAAATCTAAAAGAAATCCAGAAGAATGCAGATAAACTAAAGAAAGTCGAAAGGTGTAGATACGAAATCAAACAAAACAATCACAGGACTGCGGCTTTATTAATACGCAATATTCCAAAATTATCTAAAATACAAAAAACGCAGAAGAAATGCGATCACACTAGTTTAAAACGGTTTTGACAGGCAAATGCGGCCAAAGTATCTCGAATTTAGTAAGGTTTTATTAATCACAATTTACATAGACCACATATTTCAGCCTAACTATATTATATTTCATAACACTATATATTTTATTATTTAAACAAATCTCTCCCGCTCATTAACCGAACAGCAACGCCAACTGAATGGCAGACCGACTATTTCACTATAACTAATTGCTTACTTTTACTAGTTTAAAAATACCATTGACGTCATATTCATTACTAACAGATAAAAAAGTAAAAGATGTTTATTAATAAAGCTGAACATTTAGGATGTGTGTTTTAACGTGCGCGAACGCAACTAGCTTAGCTACATTAGCTAACGCGGTTAGCACAATGAGAACATATTTAACTAAGACTGTTCGACGTTTAAAGTGACCCATGGCTAATTATAATCGAACTTTGGCTGTAAATTGAGGGGAAAAAACACAAATTTCTCACCGAATCCTCCCAGTTCTGCCTGTTGTACGTGTTCGAACCTAATGAAGTAGCCATTTCCAACGAACTGTTAGCACTGAGCAGAAGCCCTATGGCTCTGGAGTGGTACTTGCGGATTGTTAACCGTGTCCCAAATCGCTTTTACTTCCTGTATACACTCACTATGTAGGGAGTAATAGAAATGCGTATGTAGCCTACGTAGTGCACTCCGAATAAACAGTCGACGGTCAGTTGCGATTCAGCCATATTCAAGGCTTGACGTACGGAACGACAGTGACATCTGGTGTTGGGGCGACGTATTTATTGATCTGAAACGTGGGTGTACGGTGTACGGTACTCTTCCTTTTTGAGTTCTTTTTGTTTTCGTCTAAATTAAACAATATCGAATCTACAAAAATTAAAAAGCTACAGAGTAAACACATCGCTATTTTATTGATGAATTCGTTACTAGTTTTGTGTATTCGTTCCATTTTTTAATCTTATTAAAAGTAGTGAGGCGCTTTGATTTAATGTATGCTTAATTAGCATGAAGGATTTTAGCAAGACAGATTGAAGGAAACTCAAACGTTACTACTTAATTACTGTTCCTTATTTTTTTCGACGGCTTTTTAAAAATACCCTTTCTTTGATGTGTATCTGGCTCTTCATCCATAACACTGTTTATTCTTCACATAGGATTAAATAGATAATTATCTCAATGTTTTTTGACCACACGCTAAAATTTAAAGGACAAAATCTAGATATTGACTGGACTAGTGGCTTGCTGATAGGGACACGGAGGCTAGTGGTCATCAGGTTTGATTCCCAATCTGGGATTCTGACGGCTCAGGCGCTGGGCAAATACACCCAGGACAGGGTGCCAATCCATCGCTCGGCACACACACAGACTATAAGGGCAATTTGGAGCAGCTAATTTACCTTGAATCAATGTTTTTGGACTGTGGGTGGAAACCGGAGAACCTGGAGGAAACCCATGTGTAGGCGGGGAAAACATGGAAACTCCACATCGATTGGTATTCGAACATGGAATCCCCAGCGCTGAGAGGTGAATGTACTAACCACTAAGCCACGTGCCGCCTGCTTTAATTAAATGTTATTTATAATAATTGATATATATCTTTGTAAAGACACCAATCTTGTTGATGATTTCTCACAAAAAAATCAACAGGTATTTCCCAATACCATATTCAGCTGACGCGCCTCCTATAGCACCTCTATTGTGCTGTGCTATTTAGCTCTTTAGCGCTGGAGCAGATGCTGTTTATGATTTTTACGACAGGCGTCATCACGTGCCCAAGGCTGATCACTTGTGCACATTTTGGACAATGATGCAATGGTAATGCATGAAGTTTTGGAACTCTGTATCACCTCCACAGTGTACAATGAATCCTGTATGTCGGCCGATCATAGCAGCAACTCCGATGGTAGTCACTGATCCCAGCTTTTCCAACGGTATGTTTTTCTTCACAAAAAAAATCCTTTACCACGTTATAAATGTTAACTCCTCTCGTAGTTGTCTTAAAGGACAGCAGTGTCTGAAGTTCTTGCTTTGGGAAGAAATCATTAAACACCATCCAGATGAATACCATCAGCTGCACTGTACTGGTTTCGGTCGCTTTTTGTGAGTTTTTGTGAAAAAATACTGCTGTTTTAACAAACCTGCCTTTACCTCACAGGCCTTTTCTGTTCATAGTGCACTGCCCGGTGCATAGCAAGCATGGTAGCTAGCTATTTTTAGAACAGACTCGTGGGCTACTCATGTGGTCCTAATGTGGCCAGGTTGGTGACTCCTGTTGTACACGAAGTTGCAGTAATAGACTGTAGTTTAACCCTCTTTCTGAACAATGTATTAGTAACTTTTACAAAACTACAACAGATCAGGTATCATCATGGTGGTGGATCATTGTCAGCAAAGCAGTGACACTGATGTGGTGGTGACAGTGTGTGCGCTGGTTCAAGTGGATTAGACCGGGCTGTGCTGCTGTAGTTCTTAAAACAATGTTCAGTTAGTGAGCAGTATTTTAAACACATTTACCATATTATATTGCAGCACCTTGTAAAATCTGAAACAGTAGCTTATTTCACAGTGTGGGCTACCAAGTCTTTAATCCATTTTCAGTGCTTACATAACGAAGTATGTAAGCATTCTTTGTACAGAATGCAAAGAAAATACTTTTTTTTTCTAATGGTTGGATAATTATTCCAAGTTTAGTGTTATTAAAGTGTTAAGTGTTTTTTTTTTTAAATGTTTTAATCTTTTTCTTTCGGGTGGCAGAACAACTGAAGGTGCATTACCGCCATCTACTGAGCCGGAGGAAGGTTTTTAATCATATAACTGTACAGAATTGAAAATGCATCCGTATACTGTAAATGTCTACATAACAAAATACTAATCACAATCCTACTGGATGTTAAACCGGGTGGAAAGGGAGCAGGAGGAGGCGGGGGGCGAGCCGATTGTACTTGTGACTGGATGTCGAGCAAAGACCAACCGGGGAAAATGGGGGGGTTCGTTCTAAGTTTGAACCTCTGTTTATTAATGCTTAAATGTAAGACTCATGAATAGGGAAGCAATTCAAACACATTATGCATCACCGAGTTTACACAAACTGCACATGCGTTCAGTATTGTATTGTTCAATACTGACAGTGTTATTATTGCTTTGATTGATTTTTTGCACATCAGAACAATCAATTAATAAGTCAGAGCTATTAATATACATATATTTTTGATATCCACATGGTTTTGGATTGGATTATTTTAAAATGAACAATGTTAAACTAAAGCAGTTTATTGCATGTGTACATCATGTGATGTTACCCGTGCACCTTTGATTTAAATAAAAAGATACCCTGTTATTTTCAAATAAATACGTTTATTTTTTTAACTTTAAGTACACTTAGGTGCATTTACTTTTATACTTCTACTTAACTAAAAATAAATAATTATACTTCAACTTTTACTTATGTAATTATTGTTAACATGAATAGTACTTTCATTTAAGTAAGGGACTTTTGTGCTTTTGCCATCTCTGTGCCTTTTATATTAATTACCTGACGTTTAATTTAACTTTAATGGCTTCTGTGTAACGCCTTATCCTGAAAGACTGTGAAACTACTCCCAGCATGCAGCTACACTGAGCTTACACAAACTATACATACATACATGAGTTTGACATTGTATTGTTTAATATTCATGATCCGTACACTGACTGTCAACCACTGCTTTGGTTAAGTGCACTTTGGAACATCCAAAAAATATTTCAGGAATATTAACATTTATAAAATAAATGTTTTTATTTTTTTTTTACTTCAGGTACATTTAGGTGCATGCACGTTATACATCTACTTAAGTAAAAAGAACCATACTACAACTTTAAGACTTCAATACTTCAACATTACCAATACTTTTACTTCAATACTCCTGCCATCTCTGGAGAAGATATATAAACAGTATGATGACATAAAGTATAATGATATAAACTTGGGACAAAGTTTCTTGATTTTTGTAAATGTGAATCTCAAATCAGCATTAGGATCTCAAAATGAACACATGGGGTACAGGTATTATTATTCATTTTAAAAAGTGGTTTCAAAAATAGGGCAGCATGGTGGCTTAGTGGTGAGCATGTTCTCTGCACTTCTCAGCACTGGGGATTCTTGGTTCGAGTCCTGATCTGGGTGGAGTTTCCATGTTCTCCCTGCGTCCACGTGGGTTTCCTCCAGGTTCTCCGGTTTCCTCCCACAGTCCAAAAACATGGATACCAGGTAAATTGAATGCTCTAAATTGCCCAATATAGTGTGTCTTTGTGTGTGGATGTGTGAGTGAGTGTGTGCCCAGTGAAGGATTGGCGACCTGTCCTAGGTGTACCTGCCCAGCGCCCGAGATGTTCTGCCCTGAATGGGCATAGGGAAACCCACTGCGACCCGAGTAGAGGATTAAGTGGAAAATGATGGATGGATGGATGGTTTTCAAAATAAACGACAACTTGGAAAAACTCTGATCTACATTTTGCATCCGACCAGGTATTTATATACTTTTGGTGTCTGAGAGATTTGGCTTGAGTGATTCGAGCGCCTCCAGCGGCGGCTTCGGGACACGACACGACGCGCAGCGAGCGGAGGCTCAGTACAGAGGGACGGCGAGTTTGTAGCTTGGTTCCGGCGGCAGCAGGGAAGCCGCTCCACATTTAAACCGGGACATTCTACTTCAGCCTCCGGGACTCAGAGCCCACGCCGCTGCTGGAACACAAAGCCACAGTTTCTAACGGTTGTTGGAGCTCCATCTTACGGTTGGCTGCTTTGGGAAGCGGTGAGTAGCAGGCTTGGAATTGCTTTGCGACTGGGTTGGACAGTTAGCTAGCTGCGTTAGCTAGCAGGCGTTTGGAGCAACACCGTGGTTCTCCGGGAGAAGGGAGCAGTTGGAACGGAGCTGGATGAACTAAATGCCCGGGCTGCATCGCTGGCGGTCCTTAATCCCAGTTCGGGGAGTTCAGGAGAAGCCAGTGCGGGGAAGGAGCGTGTAAGCTGGAGATAAACAGTGTGGCTGAGTCGCGGGTAGATTTTGGATGTAACCATGGACAAGTAAATCTCCTTAGCTTGCTAACGCTATAAAGCTAATTAGTTGTTTTTCTGCAACCTTATTTTCTCATGCTGAGAAATGCTTTCATTGAAATCCCGCCGGTTGAGACTCTGCCCTCCACAAACCATGGCGTGGGACAATAATGTCCTGTAAGTTAAGCAAGTGCAGGAGGGAGCAGTTGGGTTTGCAGGGTCTGGTCTTCTAATTTCAACTGGTTGGTGAAGTGAGTTAGAGGTTGTGTGGATTCACGGCAGCCTAACTGCTTCATTTGGCTGTAAACAAATGGTCCTGTGTGTATTTGCGTAGTTCTGTGGTTGAGCTGAGTCAAAAGAGTCCAGTCAAGTTATTTGCCCTATTTGCTTTCACTGCTTCACACATGCATCTGTCTCTCTGCACACTTTGTTAGTCCCCTTTAATGTGTTCTTTAATGCTCAATACCACCATAAAACTGGTATCATTTGGGTGGTGGATGATTCTCAGTAATGCAGTGGCATCAGTGTGGTGGTGGAGTTATTAAACATTTCAAATCAAAGTATTTCTCACATGCAGAGTTCTACACAAAACAGCTAGCATGGAAATCCTTTGGTGACTGCTACCACAAGTTAAGAGAAAATAGATAAAATTTAGAATAAGATAAGGTTAGTAAAATGCATTATAATAATACACAAGGTAAAAACAGTATCAATTGGTAAGTTTAGGAGTTATAAAGTGTTCAGTGTGCAGACCGAGTTTGGTTTAGTCCTTGTTTTGAGTCCGAATAGACATTGGGGGGAAGCTCCTCCTCATACTCTCTGTGTTAGCCTTCATGGGGTGAAAACGCCTTCCTGATGGCAATAGGGTAAACAGTTTGTTTATAGGATGATTGTGATCCTTTCCAATCTTTTTGGCTTTGAACCATCACTGTTTCCTGTAGATAGTTTGGAGGTCTTAAAGTGCTTCTTGGATGGTGCGCTCAGAATGTACCACCCTCTGCAGGGACCATCTCTCCAGTTAGCTACTGTTTCCGAACTAGGGTATGATTTCCTGTATGGATGCTCTTGCCAGTGCAGGAGTAGACGTTGCACAGGACTTTGGAGGGCCGACAATGACCAGTGCGAACTCCAAGGTACTGGAATTTGCCCACTCTTTCCACTACAACACCATCGCAACCACTGCCTATCTCAATACCGAGTAAAGGGGTTTTAGTAGAGAAAACGATGGACTTTAGTGTGGAACAAAACAGTGCTATTTGATGAATGAAACTGATGAGCTGGAAATCTAGAAACAAAGGGGTGTATATAATAAAGCAGGGATTCTTAACTGTCTCAGCACCGGATCCACATTTTCTCATGTTCATTAAGTTGTAATCCACTTTTATCCAATACAAACCAAATCATTTTTTCAAATAGCCTTCAAAAACACATTTGAACATGCATATGCATCTAAAGTAAATATAAAAACTTTTTTGAACAGATACTGAGAAACTTTTCCTCAATGTGCAACAAAAATGCACATTTCAATTTCTCTGTGTAAAATTTGCATCTTGCCTCTTAACATCACAGATTGAAAGAAAATGGTAAATGAATTGTGGTTACCATGGCAATGCTAAAAGAATCTGACGTATGCCTCTCTCCAAAATGCATGAAACCGCTTTCTATATAGTGCATCAACATTTTACAGAATGGCTGTCAAAACGGCTGTCTGTTTTGAATTCAAATTAATAATAGCTTTGACATTTTTAGTGTCTGTTTTGTAAGCGGATTAACGCCTTTCTCTACATGAACCTTCTTTATTTATTTCTATTTCACCACAATGGAACGTATTGTGGATGGTGACTTTGACATCTTGCCAATTTCAGTGGTCTTAATGACGCTCTTATTTTTTTTTTACAATTTCCTTTTTCAACTCAATTGTATTTTTGCTGTATTTCCATGATGGGCTGCTGGATCTGGAAACTTTTTTTGGTTTCATGATGGAGCTAAATGTAAAGTGATAACTTCACTTTCACTTCTCAGGGAAACTAAACCGGCACAATGATACATGTTTACGTCTTGTGATCATGCCGAACAAATCTGAAGCAACCTGTGAAAACCGATATGCCATTTTCGTGGGGAGAATTGACAAACACCAAATCCTGTGATATCTGAAATCAATGAAAACAGAGGATTGACTTTATTTTTTACAAGTTGCCCGTGACATGCCCAGAACGTGTCTGTGACCCACCATTTGAGAAATGCTGTAATAAAGTATCCATTAAGTGTGTGTATATGTGTTTGTATTCATATAATTTATAGTGGTCCTGTTTGACTGTGTACGGTTTACACTGTCTCATGCTTATGTATAGTATTGTAGTAGTTGAGGGTGTTTGTGTAAATTGTTTGTGTGAAGTCCTCTACAAGTTGCTATTGGCAGTACCTCTTCAGGATGCCACTCACACTCCTTTGTGACCTTTTGTAATTTGGATTATCTGTGTGGAGTCCTCTAGCATGTCCTAGCCGAGAGTAAATACAGCTTCAGTGTTCTGTCTTCAGAATGCCACTTACACATATTCATGTATTTGTCCTTCTGTCTATCAAAACGCATGGCTTTAGCACATTTTGCCACAGTTTTACGTTGATTCTTATCAGTTTGGTTTCGTTATTTTATTTTTTCCAGCAAAAAACAACCCAAATTGAAAAAACTTTACATTAGTGGGTTTAGGGCATTTGATTAAAATTTGATTTGGTTTTAGTGTTTTGAGAATCAATTTAAGGTCATGCTCGAGCCTAAGTATTTGCAGGCATCTGTTGGTTTATGGATTTATATACATTTGAAAAAAAGTATTAGGACAAACTGAATTTACAAGTGCTACAGTTGTACTGTATAAAATCAAGCATCTAGCTCTTGTGGAAACAGTTTGGAGAATTCTTATATATTTTTTTTCTAGCACAAAGCAAGGTTTATGATGGCAGGGTTAGGTGAGGCTGATGTGGAAGAATTTAACTGCCCTGCTTGGAGCTCTAACCTGATGTCGATCAAGCATTCATGAGATGAACTTGAATAGAGATTGCAAGCCAGGTCCTTTTTATACAACATTGTTTAAACATGCAAATGCTCTCGCATATGCGTAGACAAACCTTCACACTTCAAACTGGATCGCTTCACATTGGGGCAGTTGTAGGCTTGTGACTAATGAACCAGCCCTGTGGTTCGATTCCTGTTCCCACCAAGTGCTATGACTAAAGTGCCCTTGGTGCCGTAAACAAGACTGCCCAGCACTGCTGATGTGTGCTTACTTCTTTAATGCAGGGGGTCTCAAATGGTCTCAGTCCAAGATTCGCATTTTGTCATGGTCATGAAGTCGTGACCCACTTTTATGGATTACAAAGCAAAAAATTTATTTTAAATCAATGTAAATCCAGTTAATTTGTTTTAGAAACTTCAAAATACATAAAAATTCAGTTTATGTTTATTTTATGTGCATTACGCCTTTCGCTACATTAACCTTTTTCACTACTTCCTTTTTCGCATCGATGGAACTTTGAAAGGTGACTTTGACATGCTGCTGATTTCAACGATCTTAATGTTGCCGTCATATTTTTTAATGATTTCATTCTTCAACTCGATTGTGTTTCTGCTCTTTTTCTTTAATTGGCTGCTGCATCTATAAACTTTTGTTGCTCTCTTGATTGAGCTAAAAGTCAAGCAATTTTATTTTCACTTTTCATGTAAAACTTAATGGGGACAGTGAGACATGTCCATGTCATGTCATCATGCCGAATAAATCCGTACCAACTGGCAAAAATACACGTCATTTTTGTGGAGAAAGTGGACGAATGATGAACCCGGTGAAATCCAAGGTATTTATTTTTTACAAGCTACCTGCAACCCACCCAAAATGTGTCAATGATGTGCTTTAGGTCACGAGCCACCATTTGCATATGTTTGTGTTTCACTGCACAGAGAACCAATTTTTGTGTGTGTAACTACAGATTGATCAGCGCACCTAAACAAGCTCCGTCTGATTACGCGTGCAGCTTTATGAGCTGTGAGATCATATGCCGCAGGGAGAAAGTCCATGGTCTCGATGGGAGTGGGATGTCTGTGAGCGACCCCATGCCAGCACTATTGTAGTAAAACGTTAAAAAAAAGCCCATTTCTGTCCGGAGAAATCCTCTCTCCAGTCATTCATGCCCACCCCTCATTACAAGATCACTTTGTGACTATCATTTCAGTATCGTGAATGTTTGTCTGATAATCATATCTGCTGTTGATAGATGACCAACATCAAAAATAATTTCATTAAATCTTCTTTAACCTTCACCTTCAATGAGTAGGAGTCTCATTTTGCACCTTCTTTCTCTGTAGTTCACGACTGTAGGAAGTGAGGTTTGTGGAATAGATCTAGAGATTGTCTCGTGCTAAAGAACGGAAATGTCTGTGGTCTTGGAGTTGATTGGAAAATACCTAACTGATTTTGCATCGCTGTTCTGTACCATGAGAAATTAGACGTTGGATCATTCTGTTGACTTTCCTACCGTGATTCTGATGCACAGTTTCTCCTACACTTCAAGCTTAAAAGTGGCTTTTCTGAAACTAAATGGTTATTCATACAGGGGTGCAGATGAAAATGATGTCATGTAACTGGATTCCTTCAGGATAGATGACCAGGATAAAAAAAGATTAAAATATTGAATTTCTCTGGGTCTTAACTGCACAGTAGGAACCTGTGAAGAACTCCTACTCTATAGCTTATTAAATCCTGAACTACCTTTTTGACACCAACATTACAGTTGCAACACTGACCTTCAAATAAGGTTTTCTCAGATATTCATTTTTTGTTACGACATACTAAACCATTAAATCAAAGTAGTGAATAAATTATTCAGTTAAATGTCCCTGTGATTTATTCACAATAATGTTCATCCTTGAGTTATAAAAACATTAAAATAAATATGGTTTAATACATATGTGTTTATTTAAAACAAACTTGGTCTTTTGTTAGTAGTCTAGTCTGGTTTTTAAAGTGAACATTAAATGCTGAGTAACAGGATATAGCTTTTGTCAACATAAAAAATGTCATCTAGTGGACATATTACAGAACACAATGTATAATCAACAATCAAACCTTGTATTTAATTATAGGATGTTTGTAACAATTTTTTAATAAAGCAATAAGGCCTGAGAGGGCATGCATTGCTGTAAATGAACCATGGGTAAAAGGTGTTATTTATTTTTTACATTTTTTTATATAACATAGTTTTATTCATAAATGCATTGACTGAAAGCAAAATCTGTAATAAATTCGCCTTTCGCTACAATCCTGAAATATGTGGCTCATTTTCTTATGCTTCAAGATTGCCCTACAGAGGCCCTTGACTTCATTTGAATGTCGGTGTGGGGGACTAAAATTGTGTTTAAAAACTAATGGTTACTTTTGGGACAATCGTGCAATTTTTAAAGCCAGCAGATCAGCTTTTTCACCAAATGGAATACACTTAAATTTTGCAACCGACTCAAGCAAATTGAAATCTTGCAAGCGATTTTTCAAAGTATGTGTTATAAATAAGTGTTGTAGTTGGGCCCAGCTATAGTAACAAGTACGCCAGTCGATTACATTGACCTGCCCACCAGCAGTTTGAATGTAACATACATTTAAATGAGTCGCGATTGAGGCAGGACCATGTGGCCGCACACTGATTTGTGAATGGTGTGTGTGGCCGTGTATATGTGTTTCTGATACTGTGCTGTCAAAGTGCTGATGAGCATAATTAAGACACTCGCCTGACCCCTGCGTCATTCATTTTTCAAACCTGTGGAGTGTTCCGCAGCGATCTACCAACATGCCCTGTGTGATCGACTGTTCGACAGTGATCGATGTATTTTTTCATGCTTGGTTTAAATCATGCTGTGTTTTGTTGATTTGTTTGGCTGAAATGTTACAAAGTACAATTATTCTCATCTCATTATCATCATCTTAATCTTATACTAGGATTGGGGGGGGGGGGGTAACCATCCAAGGGAGAATGTTTTGTGCAGATACACCCAGGACAGGGAGCCATTCTCACATACTTGCTCTGACCTATACTATACAGGGGCATTTAGGGTAGGGAGAATATAGAGCTATCAAGTCACCTTAAATCCATGGTTTTGGACTGGGGGAAGGAAACCCAGTAGGACAACATGAAAACTTCACCAAGATTGGAATTTGAACCTGAATCTCCAGAACTGAGAGGCAAACGTTAACCACTACTCCCTTGTGTTGTACTTTTTCTTTTCTTTTTTTGTGACAGACCAGGTACAAACAGATTTAGCCTTTTTTTGTTTATTCATGGGTGTAAAATGTCACAAAATTAATGAAACACTTTGAAAATGGATTTGATTTCAACTTCATCCAAAATGTTTAATCGTGCAGCATTTTTGTAGATCCATCGTATAAAATCGTTACAGATGCGTAAACTTGCAAATAATAATGTCAATAACATCATAATAAACCCGTTTTCCTGGATTTAACCTTCAGTTTTTAACAAGGCATTATGTTACTTTAGGTTTATTAGGGCTGCTCCTGTGACCTTCCTTCAGCTAAATAAGTGGGTGGAACCTAAACGGGATAAGCCCCAACAGCTGCTTTATGTTTAGATTGCAGGAGGCACTGAACTACAGCAGCCACTTGGATTTCCCGTACCCTCCGCTGGAAAGGGTTCGAATAAGAAAAATACCTGACCTTAGAATAAGACGCAGTGTGTGTGAGCAACAGGACCACCATTACTTTCAAATATGCTTCATTTGTTTTTGAAATAACACGCAGGACCTGAATGGTGTTCGGTTTATTTAGCTTTTCTTCTAAATGATCTCGACTTATTGCAGCTGTATTCGCAACATTGGACTGTTATACAGAGTGAGAGTTGTATTCTTAGTTGCACCTGATCCAGTCTTTTTTTTAATTCAGCGATGACAAATGCCTGTCTGTACTATTATGATTTTCCTTGTCATGGTAACTGACGTGGCCGACGTTGTGGACAGAAGGCATCTGGCTTGTCAGGAACGCAAATCCTTTTGAAGGTACGTACTAATTTTCAAGATTTGCAATTTTTTTTTCAGGATGCTTTCTTAGTTAAATTTGTCAGTATGTCACTAATGTGACAGACAGACCGGTCACAGGTGGACATTTTCCTACTTTTATACAAGCAGTGTTTGGACCAAAAGTGAAAAGCCAGTCACTAAAACTGTTTGCTATGCACTAATAATACTACTAGTTTTATACAAGCATTTCAGCTATCCTGAATATTACCCATAAAAAGATTATGAAGACATTCTTTGTAATAATATTATATTTCTTCAGGCTAATAAGGAAAATGTGTGTTAGTAATATTAACTAGTTTATAGTTTGGCCAAAACAATATTAATTGATTATTCACACCGTCATAGCTTCTTATAAAATAAGCCCAAGTTACATTAAGACACAAACTCTGATGTGCTGATGAAGTAAACAGAGTATTAATGAGACTTAAGAAGCTTATAGCGCTTTTGGAAGATGCCAGACATATTTAAGTTGCACACCTGCTGCTCTGTTTTAGAAAATAAACTTAGTTCAGATTTAATAAACCTATTAATGCTTTAGAATTCTTTCAGGTCCATAAAATATACCATTGATATAAAAAAAACATGTTTTTTGGCATAATAAAACACTTTTTTCAGATTTAGTAGAAATAGATTGATCGGCCATACAATGACAGAAAGTAAGTGACAAAGGGGTTTCAATTAAAAAAAAACAAAAAACTTAGACCTAGTCCTGTGTGTTGAATAAAAGCATCTGTAATTCGTGGAGGTGAATGTTGAACCTTTGTAATATGTAATAATTTGACCCTTTTGGCTTTGCAGTGTGCAGGTCAGATCTGACATTTAAGTGTTTTAGCTTTTTACAGTTTATCCAGTGAGGATGGAGATTATGATCTCTTGATGTAATAATATAATGTAGTTCCCTCACAAAATTCAGAATTATTATTTTTTATAGTTATAATTTTTTATATTATTATTATTAGGTTATATTATTTTTTTAAACATATAAAACATTATAGAGTTCTAAGCTGATGGTGCCAAACAGCTGATGGTGAAAAAATAAACTTCTGATGACTTTTAGGGAGGAAACCTTGTGAGGACTTAGCACATCTGCCCGTCGTGCTGGAGAACCAGGTTGGAATCCCAAACTGGGTTGCGTTTCCTCTAGGTTCTCCGGTTTCCTCCCACAGTCCAAAAACATTCAAGATGGATTCAAGACGAATTGGCTACTCTAAATTGCCCCATATAGACTGTGTAAGTGAGGATGTGCCCAGAAGGCATAAAACAATTACAGATTTTGATGGAAAGATTGTCAAAACATAATCACTAACATTCATTATCCTCTCCCCACCTCATCATTCCACGCCATGCCCATCCAGGACAAGGCACCATCTATCGCTGGCCACTCTCACTTACACAGCCACAAACACACTATATATTATGATGATGATTATCCCGATCAGTCGTAGCCGACTCTCGGTCACTTCATGAATCGTGATTCAGGAAGTATTTTGGCAAGTATAGTGGAGTAGTTTGCCATTGCTTTCTCCACCCCTCCCCATTTATCCGGGCTTGGGACC
>JAOUQT010304890.1:0-15612 GCA_025769995.1 Xyliphius kryptos | reverse complement strand
TGAGAAAGATTCAACAAAGATAATCACCAATAAAAGCTATATTTAAAAAAAATAATGGGCAAAAATATCAATTTATTCTCTCTGTATTAAATTCAAAATATGTCTCTCGTATGTTTTAGAGTTAACTTTTAGTTAAAAATGGTAATGTGTAGCAGCACTACTGAGTGCCTCTACTTCAAACTCTCAGTTTAAACATCTCAAATAATCACTGATTACATTTTAAATGTTATTTTTGTCCTCATTCCATTATGTTGCTTAGCCAGACCTTTTGTTTGCAAGAATTTAGCAATGTGAGTTGAGTATTCTAACAGTAGACCTTGAAAATAACTTTATTATCGAGCACAGATGAAATACTTCACAAGCTTTTAACTGGAGTCTAAATTGAATCTGTCTATCTATCTGTTATACGTATTTTTCTTTTCTTTTTACCAATTTCATTATTTACTTATTACCAGTGCACTCACTAAGATGAGCAAATTTGAGAACCCTTTGAAAGATTATTACACATCATTAAAATGCAAATTAATAAAAGGTTGGCATAATTATTAAAATATATTTGACTAGAAATGATATCTAGCATCCATTTACATACATCATAATAACAAACTGTGTGTCCTGTTTGTATTTACAACTTGGAGGAGGATCAGAGATTTTTTAGTAAGTGGTGGGTGAATGAACATGTGCAAGTAGGAAACAGGCAGTACACCAGTGTCAACAATTATGTCCTTTTCAAGAACAGAAAGCTGACACTGACCTTTTTTTTTGTGGTTTGTCTTTTTTTTGTTTCCTGTGTGTGCGTTTGCCCAGTCGAAGGCTTCAGACATGCGTTTTGATGGCATGTTTGGAGAGAAGAAGCTACAGGACAGCAAGAGGCAGCGTGTGATTAACTCCAGATACAGAGGTGACTACATTGAGCCAGTCATATACCGAACCATCATGGAGTAGCCATCAGGAACATCTTCTTCCTCCACAATTCACCAGCATTGATTCAGCAGCACTCCCGCACACGCTCACTACATGAAGTGAGAATGTTTGTTTTTCTGTGTGTAACATTTGTATATGTCTGATTTCCAGATTTGCTCTTTGAGAAGCTTTTAGTAAAAGTTTTTATAGAATTTCTGAAATCGGAGTCACATGCGCATACACTTTGGCCAGAAAGCATTAGAGTTTGTACTAGAATTGGGCACATTGTTTTCACTTTGCATTAATTTATTTCGCTCCGTATTCAGGGTGCTAATATTTTCCCATACATCAAAAAGAGGAAACATTGACAATTTTTTAACTAAAACACCTTTTTTAATCAAACCAACTGTTTTCAAATTGTACAAGTATAGCTGCATTCCTGAATATTGTAGATTTTATGCAAAATAATGAATTTGGATTGGTTTTGTTCTTGTTTTGTTTTTTTTTATACTGAACTATTTATTAGATGGTGCTTTTAGAAAATAGCTATGGCAATCTAATTTTCTCATTTCTAACAGCACTGTCATCCAGGAAGTCTTTTAGTTTAATGTGTTATTTGGGAGTATTTTTAAAAAAGCTAAACAATTCATTCCTGTTCCTCTCGGCTCTGATATATAATGCGTTTAAAAATCTGCTTTATGCTGTTCAAGCGTTTTATGTTGAATCAGGTTTACGTAAAGTTGTTGCTAAGAACGAGTACAAGATGGTGAAATGCAGTTATTTACAGCTTTGGCAATCTTAATTATCCAATACCTAAGTTAACATAGATATACTAAATCTCTAGCATTCATCACAATTAACTATATTATTGTGATTTTTTTATTTATTTTTTTTGTCTTTGGCAAATATTTTAACTTTTTTGTAGCCCTGATGTTCCCCAGGGTAATCAATCCAATCATTTTTGGCTGAAATCAGCACGTGTTTTATATGTATTACACATGCTATCTAGTTCTCGTTGTGGTCCAGTGAACAGAACTTTGGGATTTCGTGGTCTAAGACTTAATGCAGTTCTATCTTTAGCTTAATCAGCACATCTAAATATGAACATGCCACTTTTTTGCTGACCTATATTTAATTATATAAATAGGATGATTCATTTTGAGAGCATGAATGCTTGCCAGGCTAACACTGCCTACTCGGGTAGCAGGCGGTAAATAATAATAATAAAAATAATAATAATTAAGTAATAATAAAAAATAATAATAATGTGAATTGTCCACTATGATACAAGTGTGCCTGTTATTTTAATATATTGTATTGAGACTATCAGAACATACCTAATTCCCAAGCTTTTTTGCACTTCTAAGATATACTCTTAATAAACAGATTTCCTTAGCCAAGTTTCTAAAACAGCAACTCGCTCTATAAGGCTTTTAAAGCCTGTGATACAGTGTGAAATGTGTGTATGTAGTTTATATCTATCAGATATTTAAGCCCCTTTCATTCAGCAGGAAGGGACCTACATGTATCACCATTTTAAAAATGACTTATCACAAATGTTTTCTTTTTTTTATTATTATAAAGAAGCTTATTTTATTGCTTTGTTTTATAATATGTTTAATGTTTATATACTTTGATAAATAGATTTGTATGTAATTAATTTAAGGACTTCATGAACTGGCAGTGTATTTTTACAGGTTGCGTCCTTAAGCCTCAGTCAAACTGAGAAGCAAGTCTCGATGTCTGTACCTGTCTTGTGTAAAGATAATTAGTGTGTCAGTAAAAATGATTTGGGCTTACACACCTTTTCAAGCATTTATTTTGTATTCAGTAATTCAATTATTAACTGAAATGTCTGATTTTATCTAGAGACTGAATATTGTTTCAGTTTGTACCATCACTACAAATAAGATGTAGCTTACCAGTAAGGGGTGGTTAGCATAAACCAAATCAAACTGCATGTCTAAATAACATACTTGGCTATAGTTACAATACTTTCTTAAAATTGTTCAGATACTTAACAGCCAGCAGGTTTACTTGCTTCATATGCACCACAGGGTGACATAAGTCTGCTTCCCCAGCTGGGCCATTGTCCTCTCTGTGTGAAGCTGACATCTTCTCATTTTTCTGTGTGGGCATCTTTAAGGCTCTCTCGCACAGTCCAAAGGCATGCAGTCTGATTAAATAGAGGTGAAAAATGT
Organism: Xyliphius kryptos; assembly: GCA_025769995.1. NCBI lineage: Eukaryota > Metazoa > Chordata > Actinopteri > Siluriformes > Aspredinidae > Xyliphius > Xyliphius kryptos. The sequence goes on along the minus strand of JAOUQT010304890.1, from coordinate 12,508 downwards.
TGTGTGTGTGTCGGTGTTTTTCTGTGTCTGTCCTGAAATAGACTAAGTGACCATGCCAGTCTATTTCCTTGCCTTGGACTTAAAGTCTCGAGGCAAAACTGTACATTACAAATTATGCATATGATTTTATTTGATTTGTGCATTTGATATTTTTTCATATGCATATTTACTGTATTTTATAATATATTTATATGTAACAATTTACAAGCATTTTGCTTCAGTCATTCTGAAATATGCTGGTAATATAGTGCATAAGAACCCATGAATGTTTTTATGAGTATGAAAATCATCTTCATCATCTGATCATCAGTATTTGTTTTCACCATCATGAGAAGATTGTATGAGGGAACGTGTAGGGAATTCTAGAGAATATATGAATTTATGTTAAAGTGCACTGACACTGTGCTGGCAGAACATGGGGATCATATGAGCTGTAGCAAGAGTAAACGTTTCGAAAAATATGGTATATTTTTAGAATTGTATGAATTGTCCATTTTCTATAAAGACAATGGAAGATTGCAGCGCCACAAAGCAGCGTTACAGAAATCGAATACGGGATATATTCATGAAGTTTATACAACTTTATTTTTATCTCTAATGAGCAAGCCAGATGGCAACAGTTCAAGGACAATCTGCCTCAAATTATAAGAGGAGGAAACCTTGAGAGGAACCAGACTTGGAAGGGTATCACATCCTCATTTAGTGTTAGAGTTTCAAGTTGCCTTTTTATAAACAATCTTTTTTTCATTAAACAATTCTGTCTATTTCAAGAAAATGGTCATTGGGATCAATTCCAAGAAAATTGGGTTTGTAGAAAGAGGTGAAGAGAGTACAGGCACGATGGAGTGGATGGATAAAAGTGTCAGGAGTCATGTGTGACAAAAAGGTAACGGCAAAGGTTTATAAGAGAACAGTGAGACCAAACTTCTTGTATGGTTTGGAGACAATGGCACTGACTAATAGACAGGAAGCAAAGTTGGACATGGCAGAGCTTAAGTTGTTTCCTTTGGAAGTGACCAGGATGGACATGATTAGGAATGAAAACATCAGAGGGACATCACAGCTTAAAAAAATGTAAACAAAGTTGGAGAGGGCAGATTGAGATTGTTTAGACGGGTTAAGAGGAGGGACAGTTGATAATATTGGTTGGAGGATGTTATGGATGAAGCTCCCAGGCCGGATGCAGAGAGGAAGACCAAAAAGGAGATATATGGATATAGATATGCAGGTAGCTGCTATGAAAGCTGAAGATGCAGAAGACAGTGAGGTGGAAACATTTGACTCACTGTTGTGACACCTGATAAAGGGAGAGGCCAAATGAAAAGGGTGTACAGTACACCTAACTATCCAATACTTAAAATGGTATGAGAGGGAGGTAATTAGCCTTCTTACTAGCCTTAGGGAGATTACTAGCAAAGTAACAGCCTTGTTTTTATGGTCAGGTTAGGGCTGATTATCTCTTGTAAAAATAAACAATGCATCAGCACCTGAGTTCCTTATTATTTTAGCTCTTTTACTGCCTTACATCAGGAGTTAAAGAATCAACTTTCATGCTAATAATTCTTATCTCGAAGACTTTGATCTATCCAAGCGGATTCTCATTTATTACCAATGTTTCTTATCTAATCTCAATGCTTGTTACTCTTCATTCTACGATTCTTACACCGTTTTTGTCAGCCCTAACCTGACCATAAAAACAAGGCTGTTACTTTGCTCAAACATAGAGGAAGCAAAAAATACAGTCTATAGATAGGGAATATGTGCAATAGAGACAGGATGTTGAAGGGGGAAATGTGATCTAAGTGAAGGGGGGGGGGGGTATCAGCTGTGGAAAAAGCAAAAGATAAGAAAAGATGATGCCGGTTTTGCTTCTTAAAACGAGCCGAGTGTCTGATTGAAAATAAAGTTATGTGATTTTATTTATGACATTTATAGTAATAATAACAATCGCTTATATCAGCATAATTTATGATATATTCTATATAGTCAAAAAGCTTATAGCTCCCAGTGATCATGGTACTATGCCATAAATAAGGAGAAGGAATTTATGCAGTACCGTGTTTCAAATGTCCTTTCCTCCTCCAAATGTCCCTTTGTTTTAGAAAGCTATTGTCTCTCATCTGGGTTTGAGTACATTGAGACGTAGAACTGTGCCATGAGCATAATAATGGAATTCGATACCATGTTTAACAAATTTAACACCAACCACCTTATTCAACACAGAGGTCTCATCGTTTTCATCTAAAAACAGATTCAAACTCAGTCGGACTAACTATAATAGGTCAGGGAGGGGGCCATTCTCTTAACTCCAACATTTTATAGTTTGTGAAGTTTTATAGTATAATAAATTGTCCACTAACGCCACGCAATACAAGCAAGGACACAATTCAGATCAGTGGCAGGTAGTAAGTCATTTACCATGTTAAACTATGATGAGACTTAAAATTTCGAATAAGAGACTTCATCAATGTTATTAGTAAGTAGGTGTAAAAATACTTTCACCAACCACTTTATTAGGTATATCTTTTCAATTGCTTGTTAAAACAAACATCAGCCAATGGCCGTAACTCAGTGCGTTTAGGCATGTAGAGGTACTTGTGTAAACTGATCATCAGTATGGAGATGAAAGATGATTTAAGTGACTTTGAAGTTAGCATTGGTGCCAGATGGAATGGTCTAAGTATTAATAAACTGCTGACCTACTGGGATACGCACAACCATCTGTAGGGTTTACAGAGAATCGTCAGAAAAACAGAAAATATCCAGAGAGCTGAAGTTGTATGGACAAAAACCCTTTACTAGCAAGGTCTACCTAATAAACTAACAGGGAAGTGTAAAAGCTGTGCTTTGTTAAAATCCTGGGATAAAGAAGGTGCTTCGTGCATATATAGATCATATTTTAAAAAAACGTATTTAATCAGAATTAGCAATTATATTTTCAGTAAGACATTAAAGGGTGTAACATGCCTGCGGACAGGGACAAGCCTGTGCCTACAGAATGTAGAGAATTGAAGTTTTGTTATAAGCATATAACTGTATTTTTAAATAACATTATGACTGCTAATAATTAATAAATATATCTCCACAAAGTAAACAGATCTAACCAAGCTTAAGCCATAATGTTGATATAAACTTGAGCATCATAATGAAATACATAACGAGTGGAAAACTACACAGTATAATTTTAGCATAATTAAAAAATCATTCGGACATAAAGCCAAGTGTTATGCAGAAATAACAGTCCACTATATTATATATGTCCAATATTATTTGGACAATCATCATGAAGAACGCACGAAACGACATATTTCCCACGTTAACGAAACGTAAACGATTATATTAGTTGCACATGCGCACTGGTTTGACGCATGCGCACTGGTTCTCTGAGAAACCGCGGAGTGGCAGTATTGTGTGTGTTTGTATGTAGCGTACATGTTCCGCTGTAGGCGCTTGAAGACTTAACGAGGGACAATGGAGTTTGTGTCTATTTAACGGGAACAGGGACTGTTAAAGAACATGATGGCTATGTGTGTGTCTGACGCTACTGTCATCTCACGGGCGGGTTTTTATTCCAGTGTTAAATTAAACAAGGTAAACAATATACCCTTGCTAGTAACTAACATTTATTTAACTTGTCTTTGTTTGTCTGTGGTGTTAACAGTTTCTGTCGGCGGTTGGAAGCAAATTAAAGCTGAATTAAATTAATAGACGTTATCAGGTAGGATGGCTTTGTGGTTTTGTGCTAAACATGTTGGTTATAGACACGCCGTGCACTTGGGGAGGAAGGACGGGGTCGTTTCGGCAGCAGGGGGGAGGGGAGTGGGAGAGGAAAGGGATGTGTTGATTAGAGCTGCCGCTAACGAGTAACGACTATATTTCTGTCGACGGATCTTTCGAATATTCTATCGATTAGTCTAAATAAAACCCCAACGTCTTATAGTTTCGTCTTCACACAACTAAACAGGCTTCTGTTAAAGTACAAAATAGTAAATAAACTTTTGTAGCATCCTAATGAAAATTCCGGTTAGTTCTACATAAGCTTGCTTTTAAAAGTCCAGCAGCTCCAACTTTTTTTGTTAATTTCTGGATTCCTTAGTGCCACTAGCTGTAATGTGTGGTCAGCACATCGGACTGAAGTTATCCCATGCATCTTTTCCAAAAACTTCAGGTCATCACCTACATTAGCTGCTCTGTCATGCACAATTGATTTGATTTCACTTGTAGTTTTATTTCCAAATTGTCAAGCGCGGTTTAAATGCACGATGCACGATTAATTGCAGTTGTGTGCATTACTTCTTGCATTACAAATTACAGCTTATAAGTAAGCTTCCAGTCCATGTTAATAAAATGGCAAGTTATAACCGAATATGCCTTTGTAGCGAAACTCGACCATACATCAGATACTTAAAATCAGGGTCTGTGTGTTTTTGCTGAGTTTGTATGTTCTCCCCGTGTTCGCGTTGGTTTTCTCCGGGTGCTCCGGTTTCCTTCCACGGTCCAAAGACATGCACGTTAGGTAAATTGGAAATGCTAAATTTTCATTAACTTGTGTGTGATATGAGTCTTGTGTAAGAGTATGACCGTGTTCCTGTCATTAGAATAGCCACTGGTGCTGAGGATGACGTCAAACAATAAATAAATAAATATATAATAAGATCAGGGAATTGGATGAGGAAATGCTAACAGTACGTGCTGCTGGAAATGTTGGCAAGTAATATTTGTTTTGTAGGAGTTTGTATACATGACTCAGTCTTTGTCTAATAAAAAATAACAAAAGGGAAGAGAAAATCAAACTTTATATTACACAAACACACACTATACAGTATATACTACTTGTATACATCCATGTAATACACACAAATAATAGAAATACAATAATGTATACACACACCATTACACCATTTTTCTTCCTTTAAACATTTAATTATACTACCATAAATGATCCAACTATGATCAGTTGTCTAAAGAAAGTGTTCACAATAACACGGACAGAACTGAGACAGATCAAATTCATGTACAGTATGCACTAAAGCAGTGTTCTAAACATGAACTAAGAGATTCTTAGATTATTTAGCAGCTGCAGGGACAACACTGTTTAAATATGTTTTTCTTAAAAAGAAGTATACTCAACATTTACACTGGTTTTGCATTTTGGCATGGTGCATTTACAAGAATAGTGCCTGTATGCTTGCTTTGTAAATGCTTGTGCATTACATTGGTGCTGCTGAAAAAAGCAAAAGAAGCATTGCACAGTGTACAAAACACTTTTTTTATTAAGACTATGTTTAAATTATTTCTAAACTTTTAACACATTTGGTCTTTTTTGGATCAGAATTTTTTTTAAAGCTGTCAGGACTGAGCCAGAGAACATCAACCAGTGACTGAAACTAAAACCTCACATGTCATACATGCAGCAAAGTGTATAGAAGATTCTCGCACGTTATTTGAATAAATTGTGTTGTAGAACATTAAATTGAACATTAATATGAATACTAAAAATAAACAAGAACACATGCTACACATATTGACATCAACTTTTCATGGCAGACCTTATGTGGATATTGTAGTAAATGTTAAACAGTTACAATTCCAGGTAACTGACTAGAATAGCAATTGCCTACGGTAGAACAGCCAGTTTAGGAGGGGCATTACTTTCTGCCGGTGATATAGGTTTTGAATAACTTGTTTGACTTAAAGGAATGTATTTAAATAATTCTTATTTGTGTTCATTTGTGGTCCTATATTAAAATTAGTTCCATGATCTGAAACATATGATGTGGTGATATATTCATAAATGTAATGTTTTTAGCAAATCAGTATATACTCACATTGATCAGCTGTAAAACGACAATCAGCTGTCTCATACTGTGTAGCTTTCTTTTCTGTAGACATAAAATCTCTAACCTATCGAGACATGTACTCTAGAAAATACTTGAACGTGTGCTGCATTATCTGCAGTTCCTTTAAATACTTTGTTCTGTGAGTTGGGTCATCCACTGATCAGATTTGTTTGTGCAGCACATCCTGCTTATGCTAAACCAGATGTTGGGAGGTTAACCCTTGAATTGTTGTGTTGAATAAAGCCACTAGACAATGCTGTTGCCATGAAGGGGTACATTTGTTCTGCAGCAGTATTTAGGTATTTGATGCACGTCAAATGTATATTTACATGAATGTTTGATGCAGGGTTTCCTGGCAGAATATTTCCCAGAGCATCACACTGCTTCCTAATGTCATCTTCTCCCCTGGGAAATGACACACACATACACACACCATGGTCTGTCCACAGAGTGTTAAGGAAAGTGTGATTCATGACACCAGGCCACAATTTTCTGATGCTCATGTACTCATGAGACATAGGGGTTTTCTAATGAATACTGCATCTTCTGTACTTTTTGCTACAGTAGGTATTCTATCGAATCTGGCTTGACACACATGTCCTTGCATGTATTAATGAGGCTTGAGCATACTTGGCACCAGTTAAACAGTTATCATTTCTACTTTTTGTAAGATATAAACCACTAAGACCTGGTGTTTTGGAGATGCTCTGACCCAGCTTGACAAAACTCAACTTTAAGCACTGGCTGTTTATTTACTGTTTAATACTGTATATCCCATGCTCTGACACATGCCAGTGAAATGAGGTCATTAATGTTAATCACTTCATTTTTCAGTGGTGTTAACTTTATAGCTGATCAGTGATTCCTATATACAGTATATGTACCAATATAACCAAAGCACATAACCTTAATTTCCAAGATAAACCAACAATAATTTTAATTCAATCATTCATAGACGTTATTATTATTATTATTTTACTTTACTGAACCGCTGTAGCCATATTCCATATTTCTGTTTTTCCCTATGCTCTATTTTGAATTATATTACATTTTTCCCAAATGTGATCTGACTAGTTTTGTTCATTGGCATTTGCTTGTTTGGCTGAATAGTTTTATCTAGGGTGACCCATAGTGAAGACAAGCTACAACTGAGCAGATATGTTTTAAAGTCTTGATCAGTAGTCATAGTGCTGGGGTTCCAACTCACAACCTGATCAGTTTTGCCCTACATTTCCCCTGCATTCACTATTCACTATGTATTATGCAGATTTGCTAATTCACTATATACGGTCGGCATCGGAAATCCGGTTTTGACTTGAACGATATCAATACATCAGTACACGGACCCCTGAATATGTTTATTTGTAGCATGAACCGGCAGATGGTCTAATTAAAATGGTGTCAAACGGCTTGGATTGCTGATGTGCTGCTCTGGCTGTTCCTGTCTGTCTCTTTCGCGCTTGAGCTCCTTTGTCTCTCTGATTAACTCTGGTACTAATCACAGTCGCGTCTGACAGACAGAAAATCCATAGCACACAACCAAGCTTAAAATCAAAAGTTTTTACCTAAAGAACAGAAAACTAAAAAAAATAGGTAGCTGTTTCTTCCAGTGCAATATGATACATAATATGTTTCTAAATTCAATGTCAAATACAACTCTACTTGTTCTCTAGTTTTTTTTAATCTATTTAAATGCAAGCAACAACACATTTTAGTATTAACACGTGATGAATCATAATGTAAAATAATAATCTCCTCTAAACAAAAAAGTATCTTATTATTTCATATCCTATCATCAGTACAATTTAAAATATAAATCTCTGAATTGTAATGCATTTATCGAGATACATATCTGATCATTTATCGATGAGATGCACACCCCTGGTAGTCACCCAGTGAAATCTTTGAATTTGGATGTTCCAGTCATCTATGTCCTCAGGGTTGTAATAGCACCTAGGCATATAGCATGTTTCAACAAAAGCATGAAAGTATTGCCAGGAGAACAGTACGTTTTTGAGGTGCCAATATTTAAAGCCAAAATTTTTATCACAATACAGTGTTTTCCTTTCTTCAAACATAATTTTTATTTCAGCCAAAATGTTCCGTTTTGATTTTATACATCCACAAAACATTCTTCCAATAGCTTTCTGGCCTGTTTGCATGTTCTTTAGCAAACTGCTGAAGAGCAGAATCTGCAATTTGCTCTTTTTGGAGAGCAATGACTTGCAACCCTCCCATAGACACCGTTGTTGTTCAGTGTTCTCCTGATGGTGGGCTCATGAACATTTAATATTACCCAACGTGAGTGAGGCCTTTAGTTAGCAGCTACCCTGGGGTCCTTTGTGCCCCTGCCGACTACTACATGCTGATTATTACAATTTTGGAGTGGCCTTGTCAGAGTGTTCAATCTTTGTTTCATCACAGTCGACAGTCTTCTACCTGTGATATCTAACATTCGGGAGTGTTGGCATAGTATCTTTAATTACAACTACTAGTTTTTTGGTAAATGTTATATATTTCCACACTTACTGTATATAATACAGTATGTGCATAATGGTGCACTGATGCGATTGCTCAGGGGAGCCATGCAGTCGCACCAGTAAACCAATCAGTGAGGATAAATTATTAATGAAAACTCTCCCTTTTCTAGCCTGAAACTAAACCTGTATCTAGTATCTGGTGTACAAATTTCCTTCTTCTAAATAATTTAAATAAATTCTAAGCTGCAAATACTTAAGTTCAGTTTGGTTCAGTGAGATAAAGCAGTTTGCAGGTTGAGACAAATGGCCATCCAAAATCTCCTTGCTTTCCTTACTACCCCATCTCTTTATACTGTGATGCAACAAATCTATATTCCTAATGCAAAAAAACAGCCAAAGTAACATTTTTCATTCACCATTGTGGAAATCCTTCCATGAATATTTGAAGCTGCAAATGGGCCAACATATTAATCCATATGGATTAAGAATGGGATGTCATTCATATGCGTATACGCAGGTGAATTAATACTTTTGGCTAAATATATAGCATATTTAAAAATAAATGATGGGAACTCTTTTTACCTAGTGACCTAATAACACACAAACAGTTATAATATTTCATGCCTTTATTAGACACATCCATTAATCATTCACAGTGCTGGTGAAAATATTAAGTGAACCGTTATGCTAATGATTCTGCAAAAGCTAGTTGGAGTCAGGAATTAGAAAACCTGGAGTTCAATCAGATACGATATTTGAGCAATGTGTAGAGCTACTTTGAATAATAAAAGACAGGTTTGCAATTCACAAGAAGTATCTGAACATCTCTGTTCATGAGTCTATCGTACACAAATCACTGAACAGTCATGGTGTCCATGGAGGAAGCCAAAACTTTGGAGTAAATATTTAATTGTATTTAAGAGCTATATTGTTGTTGGTGTAGTATTAGGTTTAACACATTGTGTTTGTCTATTTGATCATGTCACATTTATTAATGCAGAAAACCAGGTATTTCTAATGGAAGTACACAGAAGAAGAAGCATTTCTGCCTGCTCTATAAACAAACCAACCAACTGCCACACATGTGCAGTCCTGTTACTATTGCACCTCACTCGGATTAAGTGTGTACGTGGGCATGTTTCCTAATAAGGATCGGCATAAACCACCTCTCTCGTTCGGAATACAATTTCATTCCGATTAATCAGATCAAAATCTTCAGAATGGCATGTTTAGATGACGCCTTTTTATTCCGATCGGTCCGAATATTTTTGTCCGTGTATACATAGCAATAGACTTCTTTTAGTTTGGTCCTTTCTGTTTTTCTTAATGTTTTATTTTATGGAGAAACAGTTTCATTATGTTTGAAGGCATTTCTGCTTTACAGCATGTCTTTGTATATGCCTAAAACATAGTCACAGTATTTTCAGTAGTTAGGCAATCTTGTAGAATACGCAATTCTTCTGGAGACTTTGACTGTCACATGTTTCTTTTATTGCTGTAAAAACCAGCATCCTTTTTTCGTCTTCAAAGTGCTCTGATATTTTTCTTTATTTACTTATATACAAAAATCTTTACATTTGATTTACTTATTGAAAAATGTAATGTTTTTAAATATAATAATTTTAGTACAACAGCATATTTTCTGAAAAAAAGAGGGTGTCAAGAACTTTTGCATTATCAATAAAGTTTAATGAGCCCATTACAGAATAAGCCATGCAACCCCAATTCACAATATTACCTCCACCATGCTTCACAGATTCTATTCTTTCTCCACACATTTATTAATCTTGTCAGTCTAAAGAATTTTGTTCCAGGACTTGTGGCTGAACCTTGTGTTTCTTTGCACATTACAAACATCCTTCTTTATTTTTTTCTCTCTGAGTCTTCTTAGAACAGTAGATAATTTGCTTTGCCTGTTTACTATCACAGCTTAACAGCTGGTTAAATGCAGCTGCTGTTACTCATTTTTTCTTTGCACCAAGAGACACATTTGGATGATGTCTTCTCAAATGATTTTGCATATTATATGTATTCGCAACAATGTTTGATACTCGTATAGAGCAGGATTTACACACAACTACCATATGATCCACCACTCTGTGTCTGTCGTAATTATAACTGACTGGGAAACCAAGATATTCCCAAACCCGCGATGAATGCAACAATGATTTTGGCTGTTCCAGCTCAGGCTTGCACTCTGCCATTTCACACACAACTAATCGTCCAACGGGCTAACAAAAACAATTAAGTTTTTTTTTCTCACAAGCTCCAAATGCCTGCTTAAGCATTGCATAAAAATAGTAATACTCATACCTGTTAGGCACTGGGCCGCTTGATGTCACTACAGTCTGTCTCAGAACTGTAAGAATAGAACTCTCATTACGGCCACTGGTTTACACACATCACTTTTTCCCCTGTTATTGATTCACAGCTCGTAACGTATTGACACCCTGTATTAAAAATATTATTTTACTATATTTATTGTAAAACCCCTTGTAGGGAAACATTGGAACCATGTTGTCCCTGCAGCCACTAGTCAGAGCAAGGCTTTCATTAGTCGTAGCATTAATTTGATTTAGATTTATTATATAGTTTGAAGTCAGATTTAATAGAATTAAACACAGTAGGGTGTGCTACTGTAGGAAAATAATCCATGTGATGGTCTGATTCATCCAAACACAAGGCAGGATCTGATACCCTAAAAGTGATTTTTTTCAAATAACAGGAACACCTAAACCCTAAAAACAGTAGAGTATTCTAAGAAGTAAACTAAACAGTATGCAACTTGCATACAAAAAGTAATTTATATGAAAAAAGAATATGATGCCTGTAACACACTCAAAAAAAGTGAGAAAGATGTTGGGGAAAAAATAAGACGTGGTTTTACAAGCAATACTGTCGTGGAGGATTGCACAATTAGCATTACAACAGATGATCATTTAAACTAAGTATAATGCCAAGGAGTATAATGCCAAGGGTTGGAATATTGTTACAGATCAAAAAAATGGACCCTTTAATGATATACACGTCTGTCTGTCTGTTTGCAAGCAAATAATAATTCCATCCGAGTCTCTACCTCTTTTAACGTTGGGGTTCTTAACAGAAGGTAGGAGGATTTCTTTGTAGTTTGTGGGACAGTGAGTGATGGAGTCAGATCTGCAAAAAAATAAACACACAACCCACGAAGGGCTTAGTCTTTGCAAGCACCTATGTTTCATTTCTGATAATAAAAAAAAAAAAACAAAACACAGAATATAATGTCATGTAACCTCTTATATATTGTACGTACTCTGAAGCACCTTGTTATGCAGTACATTGAATAGTTGAAATAGTGCAGTATTTTGTAGTGTAGGATGTAGGATTCTAGTTGCTCAACTGTCTTAGGTATTTTGTGTTATATCTTCCGTTTTATGATGTGCCAAATGTTTTCTATGGGTGTAAGTTCAGTGCCTGGACCCTTCTTCTACACAGCCATGATGCTGTAATTGATGCAGTATGTGGTTGGTATTGTCATGTTGAACGTTGTCTGGATACCTTTCAGCATTGATGGTGTCCTTCCAGATGTGTAAGCTGCCCACACACACTAATGAAACCCCATACCAGAGATGCAGGATTCTAATAACTTGGTTTGTCCTTATTCTCCTTAGACCTAATGACACAGTGTCCCTGATTTCCATAAAGAACTTCATATTTTGATTCGTCTGACTACAGTACAGTTTTCCACTTTTACACAGTCTATTTTAAATAAGTCTTGGCACAGAGAAGACGTCTGCATGTCTAGATCTTGTTTAGATACAACTTCTTCTTTAAACTATAGATTTTTACTTGGCAACGTCGGATGACTCAATGAATTGTGTTCACATATCATTTTCTCTGGAAATAATCCTGAGCCCTATTTGTGATTTCCAAAACAGAAGCATGCCTGTAGGTAATGCAGTGCCCTCTAAGGGCCTGAAAGATCACGGGCACCCAGTATGGTTTTCCGGCCTTGACCCTTACGCACAAAGATTCTTACAGATTTTCTGAAACTTTTGATGATATTTTGAACTGTATATGATATGTTTAAACTTAATTTGGTATGTTTGGTATTAATTTGGTAAGGAAAGTATATATACAGGGGTTAAACAATGAAACTGAAACACCTGTCATTTTAGTGTGGGAGGTTTCATGGCTAAATTGGACAAGCCT
>JAOUQT010304883.1:0-15612 GCA_025769995.1 Xyliphius kryptos | reverse complement strand
AACTGAACCTTCACACTCTGCTCTTACTGCTGCAATGTGACATTAATGAAGATTGGCCACCAGGCTGCTCTAATTTAGTCATGAAACCTCCCCCCCCCCCACACTAAAATGACCAGGGTTTCAGGCTCATTGTCCATCTCCTGTATAACTTGTATATAAAACTCAGTAGACCTTTATGCTTAGGGGGAGGAGTATGCCTTAATTCCCATGCGTGTGTATAAACATCGGTAATGCTTAAAAAGTTTACACATAGGGAAGGCCTTGTTTAATTCAGCAAGATGTTGTCATCATTGTACTACATTTGTATGGCGCTGTAGTTCTTTAGGAGCCAAACTGCAGTCTGACCGCTGACATCGTTAAAAGAACATTTTTAAAAGAACTTGAAATTGTTAGGCAGCTGAAATCCTTCGAACCAGAACAAAAAACTGAACACTACAGCTAATCTCTTTTCCAAACACTTGGGATGATCTGTTCCAGGCATAAGATTTTTTGTATAATTTACAAAAAGTATATAACTGTTTTTTATTTGTTTTTTATTTATGCGCCAGGTTTACATAATTTTTGGAAACAGGTATAAATCTTTAAAGAAAGAAGAAAGGGTATTTTCTGAGTATTTAAACGTTAACTCAACTCAACATTAACTCAAAGTGCTTTGGAGAATTGCTGACAGAGTTTTAGCGGTGGGATCGTCATGTTGAGTTAATGAATGTGTGATGTTCTGTAGAAGACAGTGTGGACATCTACTCAAGGTTCCTGGGAAAAACCCCTGGCTCTTAAGTGACCTTGGCATGGATAGGATCAGTGGTTGCTTTTTGGTGAATATAATGCATTGGAATCCTTTTGTTTCTTTAAAAATATGCCTGTTTGTTTGTGCTTATTATTAATAATCTGTCATTTTTTACTGATATTTTTTTCACAGTATTTAAAGTATTTAGGACCACCAAACACTACAGGGTTGTAGGATTTATACATATACATTTTTTTAAGCCCTGGAGAGCTATAATATTTTTGTCTTTCTAGGATTTCATTATTAAAAAAAACCCAGAGTGCTGACACTTGTTGATAGCAATGTAAAGGTCACAGAAAGATGAAACCACCCAACAGCGTCATAAGAACTACACACGTTACCGTCTACCTTTCTAATGCTTTGCTGCCCTCTGGTGGTACAGTAGTTAAATTGCCGTCTGTTGGTACATTAATTGTACTGCCCTCTTGTGGTACACGGATTTATTTTATCCTTTACACAGACAACCTGCTGTTTTTAATTCAAAGTTATCCAAGTTATTCCAACGTTATATTCAATCAAAAATCATAATCACTTAGCCTAAAGAAATGTTTTGTAATTCAATCAAATGTGAACGTTTAAAAAAGAGAGAAAATGCCCTTAACATAACTTTAAAATGCAAAGTATTCTAATATCGAAACAGTGTGAGCAGTATCTGTGCCGTATCCTGTTGGGTTAAAGAAGAAAAGGTCGAAAAAGGGATTAATCCACACAAACCAAAGACTATTTTATGTTTTATGTTTTTTCGTGGTTTACATTACACACACAGAGTGCAGTCTTTTGGTTTGGCTCGCTCTGGACTGGCAGGTGGAGCAGAAAGCACAAACCACACACTGACTTGACTGCCTTGAACATGTGCAATGGGAAGCCACTGTGTTAAGCTACTCTAATATTTCTGGAGTTTTGGAACGTTTGGTCTAATTTCTTGCATTAGGACATAAATGATCAGTGTAAACTTTTGTGTTTGTTCTTCAGCATTATTCTAAATGTTACTGTCTGTATGCTGTCACCGATATCCATTTGAACCGTGTCGCTTTGACCTCCGACTTCAGCTGTATGTCCCTTTGTGAAGAAAAATGTCTTGTGTTTTGAAGTAAAGCTGATGTGTTAGTGGCTCCATACAATAAAATTTGTTTGCATACAGAAAGTTATGGTCATTTTGCACGGTTTACACTAGTCAGTAGATTAAAGACCGCAGTATCATCATTCCTGACCATCAGCCAATTTGGGTCAACAAACAGTCAAAGAAATTGTCATCCTTTTTTTGTGTCTTTGGCTTCTAGCCGTAAATATGCCGAATATCTCAACACAACACAATGATATAGTGTGCCCAGCAATGGATTGGTGTGCTGTCCTGGGTGTATCTGCCCAGCGACTGAAATGTTCTCCCCTGGATGGGCATGGGGAACCCCACAGCGAACCCAGTAGAGAGATAAGCAGAACATAATGGATGGATGGAATTAAAAAAAAAATTATAGTAAGAATTATGATCATTTTAACAGTTTAAATTGAAAAACCACAGCTATTTTAACGAAAATGTTAAAAGTACAGTCAGCTTTTAACTGATTACTTTTGTTCTTTGTTGATAATGATGAACCATTAAATTTCTTTTTAATTATTATGAACTTGTTCTGATTCATTCAAGAAAACGTGTTTTTTAAGTGGAATATTATTTGTATTTGAATATTCCGACTATCGAATATCGAACGCTGTTTAGCACATAGGTGACGTCACACGCAATGGGCGCATACTGGTGACGTTCTGTATTGCGCGAACGACCCCTACTTCCGTACTACAGAGTATTCCACAACAGCGCTCGGTCTCGGTATCAAGCGTTACGATGC
Source organism: Xyliphius kryptos (assembly GCA_025769995.1). NCBI lineage: Eukaryota > Metazoa > Chordata > Actinopteri > Siluriformes > Aspredinidae > Xyliphius > Xyliphius kryptos. The sequence goes on along the minus strand of JAOUQT010304883.1, from coordinate 12,984 downwards.
GTACTGTTTCTGCGTACTACTGTAATCTGTAGTATGAGATCCGGGATGTGTTGGCTCTACGTGGAGAGGCAGGACATGGAGTAACAGTCGGGGAGTCGGGAGGTTGAATTTGACAAAGCAGGAGTTTGAAAGGTTTTGAAACACTCCGCAGGACCCAAACATGTTTAAAAGTTTCGGCTCGTGGCTCGGAATCGAGTCGGAGTCGACGTCGAAAAGTGAAGGGGAGGAAAACAATGAAGCACGCGGAAGTGACACCGACACCGATGTAAACAAACCCGAGATCAACGAGTCCGAACCGAACCAGGATGTTATACAGCAGGCTAAAGGCTTCAGTGGTGAGATTGACTCCTCTTAAACTTAATGACACAATAAGAACATAATCTCTGGATTATCTGCATACTCATATCACAGCTTCCTAAATCAAATCCTCCAAAACTAAAGATCAGAGTCAACTTTATTGTCATTACACATGTACAAGTGAAAGGCAACGAAATATTGTTTTGGATCAAGTGCAGAATGTGCAATACATTCAATATGTACATATTCACACACATTCATACATAGAGGGACTATTAACGCCTGTACAGTGAGAATAGAAGCTATAAATGATTTTAAAATGTATAGATGATAATCTAAACATTATGTACATATTTTTTTACCAGCAATGTTAATAAGGTGTACAGAATATACCGCTTTGGTATGATTGTCCTTACATCCATTGTCTTCAGGTGGGGTTCCCCATGCCCATACAGGGGAGAACGTCTCGGGCGTTGTGCAGATCCACAGGACAGGGTGCCAATCCATCGCTGGGCACACACTCACTCACACAAACACACACTATATGGGGCAATTTAGAGCATTCATACATGGAATCCATGTTTTTGGACTGTGGGAGGAACCCGGAGGAAACCCATGCGGACATGAGGAGAACATGGAAACTCCACCCAGATTGGGATTTCCCCAGCGCCGAAAGGCGAATGTGCTAACCACTAAGCCACCGTGCTGGAATTGTAATAAATATAAATATACACAGATAATGAGCAAGCAGGGTAACGGGGCATCGAGTGTGTTGGGCAGCCAAGACTATAATGAGTCCTACAAACAGCAACCTTGGAGGGTTGATGCAGCTGGTGTGCATCTTTGCCGATAACAAAAATCACACCGATTCGTCTATAATTGGCTCTATTTGCGACGAAATGCATTTAGGCTTCTAATTTTCAGACTACACACATTTTTTCACAGATTCCAAACAAACAAAGTTGCAATTTGAACCCGTAAGCAATGACCACTTAATCCGCTTAATCCTGTTCTAGCTTCGTGGTGGGGTTCCCCATGTCCATCCAGGGGAGAATGTTTATGCGCAGATACACCAAGGACAGGGTGCCAATCTATCGCTGGGCACACACTTGCTCTCACAACTTCACACAAACATCCAGCATCAGTCCCTGAGGAGGTTGATTAAATTTGATGCACTTATGTCTCTAGGGAGTTCTGTAACGGCCTTGTGTCTAAATGGAATTCTTCATTCTTTCAGGCTGCTATATGCAAATCAGTCCTTACATCATAATTCTAATTAATTCATTGTTTAAATGATGTGTTGAAACATTCCGGAACATCTGAAAATTGTATTTCCAAGCAGACAGCTACACACACACACACAAACCAAAAAAAGCTTGACTTTCCATTCGGGTTCATTAAAATTATGAATCTATTTCATAGGTTTTATACATTCTCTACTGAGAAACATTCTCAACATCATTGTAAGGAACATCATTTAGAACTAAAAATTGAAATGGCCGTAGCTTGTAGGTCTGTCCTCAGGTAGCTCGAACCCCGGCAAGATATAAATATAGCTGTTACTTTTGAAATAATGTTAATTATTAAACAAAGTGCAAACCTCGGTGCGAATCTAATTTATTCAAACTATATTTGTTGTGTATATGACATTCCATACACAATGGATAGCCAAAAATAAAACAGATAAGGGACAAGGACACAGAGTAATAAGCTCAGGTTTTACATTTGGTCATTTAACAGACTCTTTTATCCATAGCGACTTACAGGTATCCCAACTTGGTTGGGATCAGAACACAGGGTTGATACAGCACCCTGGAGCAATGAGGGTTAAGAGTCTTGCTCAAGAACCCACATTGGTAACATAAATAGACCTGGGATTTGATAGTCCAACGCCCTACGCCACTGAGCCACCCCTCCTACTTTTTAAAGTAAACGCTGATCGCTGAGTGACAGGTTTCCGGTTTCTCTAACGATGAAATACTTTCATCTAGTGGCCGAATTACAGAATGCAGTTTATTAAAAACATCAGGAAAATAATGTATTGCATATCACACATTGATATGGCTGTAACAGGCTCAGAGCTGTGTGTTATTTGCAATAATGTCACGGCTGAACAAATGGCTCAGCCAATAAGATTTAAGGACTGTAAATACACGATTTATAAAGTGGCGTAAAGCCCAACAGCACGGGACTCATGTTGGAAAATTTGAAGGTAACCTTTAAAAGTAAATAGGGGTATTCATGGTGACTCAGTGGGCTGTAGATCAAATGTTTATGGGTTCAAACCCCAGATCTTCTGACGCTGTTTAGACCCCAAACCTAAACCCTTGTGGATCCTGGGGTGCCATGCCAGGATTCCAAACTTTTAAAAAGCTCTGGTTATGTGGAAAAGATCAATTCTTTTCAGGTCACATCGGTGTGTACAGTATATATGAAGTGAATAAGGGCTGTTTAAATGTTTTTGTTAATTCTGTGTAACGTTAAAATAAATTGGATGACTTGAACAGAGTTTTGAAATCAGATGGGGCTGTATAAACTAACTGCACATTCTTTCGACAACAGTTAGAGAGCTTTAATGCTGTCGTTGGATGAAACCAAATATCCCAAAATTCAACAGAGGTTCTAAATGAAGTAAACTCCATTTTAACAGCCATGGTTTCCCATGCAGTGTCGGGACGCTGCAGTCCGTTTCTTTACTGAATTTCGACCTGCAATTTGTTTTAATATCCGAGAGCAGAAAGCATCTCCACGGTTATCCATTACAGCTCATTGTGCACAATCCCCACCCTTCAGTAATCAATTGTGCATGGAGCAATTGCATTTAATAGTGCCCAATGATGTTTGATTTATGAGTCCACAACACACAAAGGACTATTAAGTGACTTACAAAGTACGTGACTGGCAACAGTACGTTCACAATGATAAGCAGATGTGCATTAAAGGAAATAAAGGGGAAGACTGTTCGACTTGTGTTTCAGAAAAGCTGGAGGACGGATCACTCCTGGATAATCGATCATCAGTCAGGAGTCCTTAAATTTGGTTTGATTGGATCGGAATAAATATGCATGGCTGAGTCGCTGCGCAGTGTTATGATAGGTTTTTTTTTTAATACTGTATTATCTCGAAATGTGCACAGCGAGCATGCAAATTGTGGAAAGCTGGAGATAAAATATACAGCAGATTGATGTGTGTTTACTCTGGATGTGAGTGATGTACCATGATCGTAGATCTCAATTTAAAAAAAATCTCAAGTACACTCATTATTTCCCACTTCGTCCATTTGGCTTCCTACAGAAATGTCTATTAAATATCCATTTTCCGTTATCTAATAGGTTAGAAATAAGCAAGCGTAGTCATTACCTGTAGCTGGCGCTAAAGTGTGAGCTTTGGTTTTCGTGCAGTCATCATAACTGCTTTTATTTCACTCTGAATGTTAACCGACCAAAGTAAAAAAAAAAGGGCCTGCTTTAGACCACATGTACCCGACCTCGGTGTCTATACGCACCTGTAATCACACCCTTAATACACTTCATACTGCATCCAGATATTTAATAAGTGGATCAAGAGAAATGGGAAAAAGAAATAATGGTAACACTTTCTATGAATCTGGTTTTTATAATGCATTATAAGTGCATTCATAATGTTTAATAAAGTATTCCTAATGTGTTATAACATTAGTAATAAGCCTGGGTTAATGTACACAGATGTTCATGATCACAGTCATAAAGTCTTATAACAATATGACATAGGGCTTTACAACTCAACTTGTTATAATGCATTATTAATATTAACTTCGGATGTTTTAGACATTCTGACTTAGTACATAAAGTCTGTTTATGTAAGATGGTACATAAAGTCTGTAAAGAGCATAAATATGCTTTTGTAAGTCATTATGTACTAATATTAATTAGTGCCTTTACCTAATGCCTGTAAAGAGAGCTTATAAGCTTTCATAAACATTTATAAGGACTTCCATTGTAAAGCATCAGTTTAAAGGGATTTACACAAACATAAATCTTCATGCCAGTGGTCATTAACACCAAACGTTAATGAACAGGTGATATGTACACATTTGGTCATTTATCCCAAAATGGTTGGGGCCAGAACACAGGGTTCGCCATACAGCCCCCTGGAGCAATGAGGGTTAAGGGTCTTGCTCAAGGAGCCACATTGGTAACTTAAGTGGACCTGGGATTTGAACCCACAACCCTCAGTTTGATAGTCCAACACCTTAACCACTGAGCTACCACCCCCTCCATTGCATTGCACTGTCACTCATTGTGACCCTTATAACCCTTTATGAATTTAGTTACATCTTCATACATTAACAAAAGTGTTATAAGGCATTATACATACTTTATAAAGCTCAATGAATGTGTTTATGAATACAGGATTTATAGAACGTGCTTTCGAAATAAAAACTGCAATGACGTTTAGTGAAAGTTTAGACATGTTTGAGGATTTTAAAGCTTTATACATTTTAATTGGTTTGATTTGAGGCCCATAAGCCCCTTAAAAAAGTAAGTTCATAAAACTATGCACTGATATTGTTATATGTTTAAAATATTGTACATTATACATTCATAAAATATACAGTTACATACAATAGTATTATGTTTCCTAACTGCAGATGTTTGGAAGGTTTGGGTTCCTATCAAAGATATCTATGTCTAGTTTCGAGTTCCATGTTTTATAATGAGTTTGAACAGATAAGGTTGTTAGATGATTCTGCTGGATGGTTTTATAACTTCTCACATGGCTCAGCTCAAATCAGCAAGTTTCGTATCAAGCCACATGACTGCTCTAATGTAAACACCGTGTGTCACCCCCTCCATGAACCGAAATATTGAGCAATCAGCTTTATTTCAGTTTCATTTGCGCACTGAGCACATTCATGGCATTAGAACCGCCCTCGGTTCGCCAAGTTCTTTTTTTTTCCCCAACAGAGATCCAATCCAAATCAAATCAAGGTCTTAAACCTGCATTAAGTACATTTAAAATCTGGCCTTCGAACTGCAGAGTAATTATTCCACATTCATTATTATTGTAACAGCTACGTTTAACCAGATGTTTTAATGCGTCGTTGCATATCAGCTCATAACTGAAAAGGAGGTAACAAATCAGGGGACAGGAAATGAGCAAGAGGTATTTAAATGTTCTTCTGAGATTTGATGCAAAACTGAGCTATTAAGACAAAAAATCAGGGAAATTCACCTTAATTCCAGAATATTGTCTATTTGGAACCGTTTGTTGTTTGCTGCGAGGTATTGATGTTATAACATAAGTATTATTCTTGAATATGATTGCTAGCTTTTTTCTTTGTGGTCTCCTTTGCATTTCGGCGCGAGGCGTCCTGCCGGTCTCTCAGAGCTGAGATGAAACCGCATGTGGTAGATGCACTTGAGCGATGCTGCTGAACTGGACTGTTGCATTGCTGTCTGCCACATAGCCGATTTGCTATCACAACAGGCAGATCTATATTTGGAAGCTGAGCAAAACCGTGCTCTGTTTCACGAGTGCAGTTCAAGACTCTCGTGTTGCTTTAGCCTGTACACAGAGCGGCGGAAAAGGTTCTGAGATCAAACAGCTCGTGAGGAGGCGAATGTTGTTCTTGGGGTTTTTTTTGTGCCTTGCACCTCAGATCTATTTATATAATAAACCTTTGGTCTTTAGCTCATGTTCTGTGGTCAGCCAGCTTAACTTAACAATTTGGCTTTTAAGAAAAACAAGCTTTTAGATAATAAGTATTTCAATTTAATGACATTATAGAAGCCAACCCTACAGAGATATACAATTTGATTACAGTATAATTGTGTGTAAAGACACATCAAACGGGTGCTTCCAGTCCTTAAAGCTGATTGGCTGACCCGTTTGTCCGGCCGTGACATTATTTACAATAACACACACCTCTGAGAGTTTCACATTCTTATTAATATATGATAAACTAAAGCAATAAGGCACCTCTTTCACGTGGTTACTTCACCATAATGCACAACCACGAGCGCCTTATTGCTTTTATAAAAATTGGTTACCAACAGACTATGATAAAAAAACAAGGTTTTAATTCATAAATATGTTGACTGGAAGCAAATTTGCTAATAAACTCGTCTTCTGTGAAATAATCCAGTCCGTTCTTTTAAATGATTGAATGAATAACTGTACTCTAGTGGGCAAATTACAGAACGCAGTTTATGAAAATGTTCAGCGTAACAATATGTTATATATCGCGCGGTATACAAATGTGAAGCGGTCAGACAGTTGGGTTATTGTGAATAATGTCACAGCCAGACAAGTGGCTCAGCCAATCAGATTTAAGGACCAGAAATACTTGTTTTACAAAATACATTCATTCATTCTTTTCCGTTTATTCCTTTATAAGGGTTGTGGGTCGGGGGTGGGGGGGGTGCCATGCCTATCCAGGGAAGAACGTCTCGGGCACTGGGCCCAGGACAGGGTGCCAATCCATCGCTGGGTACACTTTTACACACACAGCCACACACACATACACACACTAATCCATGTTTCTGGGATGTGGAGGAAACCGGAGAACCAGGAGGAAGCCCACGCAGACATGGGGATTTGGAATTGAGCATCTGCATATCAATTCCTTACTGATGGTCCCCTAGGGTTAGCCTTGTAAAAATCAGTCATCCAATTGTTAATATAAACAGATTCCCAAAACTGTGTTCTGTAATTTGGTCACTAGATGGCAGTTTTTGATGGCAGTTAAAAAAAGCCTGAATCCTATTACCTGTGAATCAGTGTTCACTTTAAAAACCGGACTAGATACCATAATGGAAGCCCAGTTTATCAACGATTTTGCTTTTATTAAACGTATTTATAAATCAAAAGCAATAAAACACTCAAGGTTGTGTATTATTGTGAATAAATCACGGGAAAGAAGTTTAACTGTAACTTCACGTCGTGCCAAACAACACCTCTTCCCTGTGATTTATTCACAAGAATGCCGCCCTCTCTGGAGTAGAATAAAAACATTTCCTTAGCTGGTGATTCGAGGCTTACAACTGTGTGAAACAATTTGGGGAAGCCTCTCGAGACTGCACTCCAGTGCACATTTGGCTAAGCCCTGACTTTAACACCATCCAACACCGTAATCCAGATCTTTACATCCAACATCAGCGTATGACCTCACAAAATTTCCACATCTTGCAATAAGAACATCCAGTTCTGATCCTGATTAATAACTGATTCATGCTCATAAAACTAACACAACGGGATTGTTACGGGATACATTTCTGTATTTTATCACATTAATTATTGTGAGCACACGACCACAAAGTGTCGTATGTCATGCTAGCGACATGCTTTTAATGTTGCGCATGATTTAGATGTGTCACATGACAGCGATGGCGTACGGATCAGTATCAGATATCAGCCAGAACTCTGAGCCGAGACTCCTAACACCGGCAGGAGGACAGAGCAGCAGACCCACCGAAGTGTTGAAGCAGTGTGTGAGTGGGAAAACTACAGTGCGCCAGAATTTAGCGCTGACTCAGCATCGGTTTAAAAGTGGGATGATGGGATTGCAGCATTTTGGTAACGATAATATAATGTGATTGAAGCTCTCAGAGCAGTGATGATTGGCATAATGGTGATTTTGGTGGGTTGGGTTTGGAGGACCTGGGGATCAGCGCTGAGGATCCAGGTTTGAATCCTGATCTGGGTGGAGTTTCCAACAGGGATTCGATGCTCAATTGGATGCTCTAAACTGTCCCATATTGTGTGTGTGTGTGTGGCTGTGAGTGAGTGTGTGCCCAGCGTTAGATTGGCACCCTGCCCTGGATCTGTGCCTGGCGCCTGAGATGTTCTCCCCTTGATGGGCATGGGGAACCCCCATCCTCCCCAACATGATTTTGAATGAAAGCACACAGGAATCCTGTACGTAAAATGGCGCTAAACTTACCATGCTGTGCCCCATAAAATTCAGAGGTCCATCTGATTACACAACATTAAACATCAAAGGCCTTTTGTTTTGGGACACGGAGCCAATGCCAATATACTTCTCAATTTGCAATTTCCCCTCTGGGATCAATCAAGTTTTCTGACTTTGATTCTTATCTCATTATCTTTTGCTTAATCCTATACTGGGTCACGGAAAGTTCCCATCATACTACATTCAGGGGAGAACATTTCGGGCGCGGAGCAGATAACACACAGCACAGGGCACCAGTTCATCGCTGGGTGCACACTGACTCACAAAGACCCACAAACTATATGGGGCAATTTAGATGAGACAATTCACCTTGAATTCATGGAGGAAACAAGAGAACCTGGAGAAAACCCACACCCTCCACCCAGATCTGGATTCGAACCTGAATCCCCACCGCTGAGAGGCGAACGTGCCAAACATCAAAGCCACTGTCGGGAGCCTTTATAAAATCCCCTTTTGCTTTGATGTCCTGTCTGTAATCATAACAGCTTCAGGTTTTCAGCGAGGTCACAGACGGTAATGTAGCTCGTGACCACTCCTGACCCTTTAGGACATAAAGGACTGTTGTTTATAAATATTCTGACACGCTGCATGTCTTTGTTCAAGCTGATTAGCGTTAATCACTACGCTGTAAGTGTTGCTTAAACGTTGCTCCCACGACACATTGTTCCTATAGACACACACCCAGTGTGGAATGAGCGTCTTGGGTGGAAAACCAGCCTGACCTGTGTTCTTTCTCACAGCAGGCAGTGTGGATGTTTCGGGGGGGATTTACTGCCTGTTTCGACTCGCGCTGTTTTGATAGCGCATCATTTGGGAGCCGTGTCAGCGCTGTCACGGTCATGTCCTTTACTGTTGTCACTGGTATGTCATCGTTAGTGAGTTAAGGCCTTTTTCCGTGTGGAAATCACGGCCGTGTCCGCGTCCGAATCCCTTCCTCGTGCTCTTGGGCAGAGTGAAATAGTTTGGGTATATTTATCTAGCCGGCATTAGCAGATGTGTGGGATGTCGGAGTGGGCGAGACACTGTGGGAACTGTTTACAGGAATAAAGTCCTTTAAAAACAATACAGTGTATTTCAGTGTGGGAACGTGCCCCAAAAGGTCTGGATTTTAATAATTGTCGTCTGACTCATCGTGATTCTCTGAAGAGCAGCTGTTGATTCTTGTAGCTTACATTCTGTCTTTTTAATCCAAACACTGAGCTCCATTCTTCAGTTCTGGCATTAAAGTCACACATTCGATATGATATTAATCTGACATATCGAGTTTTGATTTGACACGACGTGAAGTGGAGTACAGTTACACCTCTTTTCCATGATCCCATGATGTATTCACAATAATACACAACCTCGAGCGCCTCACTGCTTTTATAAAACGCTTACAAATAAAAAAGGTCTGATTCATAAATGTGTTTATTGACAGCAAAATCGTTAATAATCTGCTCTTCTGTGACGTTTTTAAAATGAACGATGATCGCTGGTTAACAGGTTTCTGGTTTCAAACACTGCCACTTAGTGGCCAAATTACAGAATGCAGTGTATACATTACATTGGGTAAAGATTTTTAGTTTAGTTTATTCCAAGCCGACGGCACGGTGGCTTAGTGGGTAGCACGTTCTCCTCTAAGCGCTGGGGATTCCCGGTTCGAATCCCAATCTGTGTGGAGTTTCCATGTTCTCCCTGTGTCTGCGTGGGTTTCCTTCAGGTTCTCCGGTTTCCTCCCACAGTCCAAAAACATGAAGGTAAATTGAATGCTCTAAATTGCCCTGTATAGTGTGTGTGTGTGGATGTGTGAGTGAGAGTGTGCGTACCCAGTGATGGATTGGTGCCCTGTCCTGGGTGTATCTGCCCAGCGCCCGAGACGTTCTCGACCCTAGTACAGGAAGATAATAAATAAAGGCTGTTCTTAATATGTCTGACATCTTTTACAAACGATACAATCTCTGTCTAAAATTATTAAAAAAAATAATTCCCACAGTCTAAAAACATGGATTTAAGGTTATTGGGCTGCTCTAAATGGACTTCCTCTGTGTGTACCAAGCCCGGTTGAGGGTGAGGGTTGTGTCAGGAAGGGAATCCGGCGTTAAACACTTGGCATGTGCGAGTTGCAAGTTTGAACTACATCAACCAATGATATAAATTAATTAAAAGGGCAGCAATTTACCTTCAATCCAGGTATTTACCTTCAATTTCCCGGGATTTGAACCGGGAATCCCTAGCACTGCGTGGCGAATGTGCTAACTTAAGTTATAAAATACATGAACTGTATTAACCAACATTATAAATAAACCATAAGAAGATTTAAAAAAAGAAGAAATGACCGGTCCGAAGAACAATCCACGCCGTATACAGATGTAAACAGATGTTGCTATAACACTGGAACTTCTCTGAAGGATTCCCCGCAGGATAATGAGTCAAACTTGCAATATGGGCCCAAAATCTTTGTAGATCCTGTAGGACTTCCAGTCTTGGCTGCCTAATGTGTTTTAACCGCTTAAAAATCATAATAATAAGAAGGAAAAAGAAAAAATTGCCAAAACAATAGGGCTTTCAAGCACGTTCTGCTTGAAAGACCTTAAAATTGTTTTGTTAAACTGGAAAGATCCTTAAAATGAAAGGAAATGTCCTATTTGTGAATAATTCAGTATCACAGGTGAAGTGTTCCATCGCGATGCACGATAACAGAGCTGACGCCTGTGACAGCATTTTTGAGGTCAGACTCTGATGTTGGAGACGGCTCGGCTCTGAGTCTCTGTTCCAGTTCCAGGTCGTCTCATGTGGTTAATGATTATTGATTTGAGTGAGAGGAAATAGAGACACTGTTTTCCTGGCAGGAACAGTTTAGAACCATCGTCACATGGGAGTCAGATCCATGCAGGCAATTTATCTCCAGTCGACTTATCAGTGTGCCTTTGGATTGTGAAAGGGAGCTTGGGCCAGCGGAGGAAGCTGCATGCAGACTCTGCACAGTAAAGCTCATTCACCGCCACACCCAGGAATTAAACCTGGAGCCTTTCTGATGCGAGTCGTGGGAGCTAACTGCTGTACTATGGTCAGGGCTCTGTGATGCTTAATTAAGAGCAATTAAGGCCTAAAGGAGATGTGATGCTGTAACAAAAAGCACCTGTCTCACAGCTGGATTTTATTTAATGAGACTTTAAATAAAGCACTTAAAATAAAAGATTACCACGTGTACCACAGTACTTTTGCCAATATAGTCTCCCTTCTTGACGTCTGACCCCGGAGTCCACCATAGGGCCCAACCTATGTACTACTTTTAGGTTAAAGGTTAAATAAAGATAAAGACTCTAAATAGCTGCATTTGTTCACATATATACAAATACTGAAGTATAATTGCGTGTAATGTGGAGGCAAAGAGAGTGCAGATCACTGTGGGGGGATGGGAGTGAAGTCTGAGTGAGTGTGTGTGTGTGTATGTGTGTAAAGTGCCTGCGGTAGATAAGGAATATGAAGCGACCCTCACTACTCTACTCCGCTCTAAAACCATCAAAACCATGGCACGTAACCCCCCTTAATTCTTCAGTGCCAGACATCACACACACACTCCAAAGCCCCTCCTATTCCTCAAGAGGGTCTAGACATAGCCTGGTATTCTCTTTGAACTCTCTGCTCTCGTTTGCCCCCTCCACCCCCTCGGTGTTATACAGACTGTAGAATTTAAATCAGATGTTACATAAGTTATGTTTCGTAAAGCCCTAACTTTACCATATCGACTGCTGTAACATGGCATACCTCTCCCCGTCTCTGTCTCAGCCATGCATTCTGTAGAGAGCGCCTCAGCTCAGGTGGCAGTGGATTGGTCCAGCTGTGACGGAGACGAATCCGAGGTCTTTCTTTCAGAAGAAGAGCCAGCCGAAGTCAGCCGAGGCCATGGCAGGTCGTCCACATTGTCCTTCTCTTCGTCTTCCTCCTCATCTTCCCTCGGGCCGGGTTGGAGGGGCAAATCAGACGAAGGAGGGGATCTTAAAGAGCCAGCTGGCGGGACGCAGGGGGACCTGCTGTTTGCCAAAAAAGTGAGGAATATTAATGATTATTAATTACCTGGATTATATTCACCTGTAGATTGTTGCATCATCAAAGCTCTGTTCTCGGTGTTCATTAGTGTATAGAACTGCAGGGATTCATCCGGCCGCTGCTGGAACTTCTGAACGGGTTGAAGAACGGAAGATTTGAGAAAGGTACTCCATACATTGTTGAGCTTCTGCCATTATAAAGCACATTTTTAAACTTTTTTTATATGAATTTTTAAAAAGCATGAGACACAATATGGACAAATGTTTTAGGATAAAATCTGAGTTGATTAACTCAGGTATTGAATTCACTTTTAGTGACACGGGTGAATAAATTCCAGCTGCATCTGAAATATACTACTGCCTACTACATAGCATTTGATGTAGTTCCGGTCCTGCCGTGACATTATTGACAATGACCCACACCTCTAAGCGCTACACATTCATATCAATGCGTGATCCATTATTTTCCCGATGTTTTTTATACACTGCGTTCTGCAATTTGGTATTTGATTATTCAAAAAAAACTGAGACCTGTTATTCAGTCATCAGTGTTCACTTTAAAAACTTGATTACATTGCAGAAGAACAGCTTATTAGTGATTTTGCATTTAATAAATGCATTTATGAATCAAACCTTGTTTTTTTTTTTTTTTGATAGAAAGAATTAATACTTTATTTATGCCAAAGAAAATATAGCAGGCAG
>JAOUQT010304873.1:0-15614 GCA_025769995.1 Xyliphius kryptos | reverse complement strand
CAAATACAGTATGTTTAATATAAGTAATCGTAGTTTTATCATTTCATCTTTTCAGTCATGGAGCAAAAGTTGGTTAATCACATTTGGCCACAGTATTAATCCTTATTTTTTACTTTTATAAAATCACATATAGAGTATTATAATCTCTAATCGTTTTCTAGTGTTTCTGGCTGTGTGAAGGCTTACCTTGCTAACATGTTGGCAGAAAGGTGGGCTGGCAATCATTTGACTAAGAAAGTTAAGGTAGGCTGCAACCAATGCCATGATGCCACAGCGGATAAACATTGGCATGTTCTCCTCATTTACTATAGCCATATCCTGGCAAAAGATAGATATAAAACATATGACGACACTTGTTACCATGGTCATTTCTCTAAATACAACTGTACACTGTACAACTGCAATCATCTCAAAATAAACATGAGCAAAAGATGCTGTAAAAAAAGGTTGTACAAAATACTAACACCAGGGGTGGCAATAATTATGGCACATATGGTTTAATTCAAATGGTTCATTTCTTAAAGTGTGATGCTTTCCCCGTGAAATTAAGGCACTTGAATTAAAGCTAAGATTTTTTTCCCCTTAAGCTTAGGTTGTTTTGCTTATGTCAGATTTCATTAGAAGTGACCACACTGTATAGAATCATATTTCAGGTCTTTTATTATTCAGGTTTTAACATTTACTTTTACATTCATATTTTGGACTAAAATAGTTATGTTATTAACAACTGCCCAATGTTTATTCCAATGTAAGTGCAGTATGATTTACATCTCTGCATGAGTTAGGTATCTAATAACTTTAAGATCATATTTTTAGAGGCAACAAAAACTGTAGAATATCCATCACAGGTAATTCCCACTGATAGAGTAATACTGTGTGTGTGTGTGTGTGTGTGTGTGTGTGTGTGTGTGTGTGTGTGTGTGTGTGTTTACCTGAAGTGCAAGGGAAAGGCGTATAAGGTCTATGACCACTTCCTCGTTTGCCAGTTCTATTGTGAGAAGAGCCAGAGCAGTGAAGAGAAGCTCGAAATTCTTATGTACATTATCATCCTCCTTACATCCTAGATAGATATGCCTGTACAACTGCTGCCCATGCTAGGACAGAAGATGAATAGTTGTGAATAAACAGCCATGAACTAAACTTTTTTTTTTTTGGGTAAAAATATTCATATATAGTAAGGACAATATGTATTTGAACACTCTGCGACTTTGCAAGTTCTCCATCTTGGAAATCATGGAGGGGTGTAAAATGTTGATCTTAGGTCCATTGTGAGAGACATCAATAATCTGAAATCACAATGCATGATTTTTTAATAATTTATTTGTGTGATGCTGCTGCAAATAAGTGTTCGAATATCTGCCAACCAGCAAAACTTCTGGCCTCAAAGACCTGTTCGTCTGCCTCTAAAAAATTCACCTCCACTCCACTTATTTTTCTAAATTAGAAGCACCTGTTTGAGGTCATTAGCTGCATAAAGACATCTGTCCAAACCACAGACCAAAGAGCTGTCCAAAAACACCAGAGACAAAATTGTTGACCTCCTCAAGGCTGAAAATGGCTACAGGGCAATTGTCAGGCAGCTTGGTGAAAAAGATCCAACTGTTGGAGCAATTATTAGAAAATGGAAGAAGCTAAACATGACTGTCAATCTCCCTCGGACTGGGGCTCCACGCAAGATCTCACCTTGTGATGTATCAGTGACCCTAAGAAAGGTTATCAGCCCAGAACAACACAGGAGAAGCTGGTCAATGACCTGAAGAGAGCTGGCACCACTGTTTCCAAGGTTACTGTGGGTCATACAGTGGGTAATAAAGTCATGCATGGCACGGAAGGTCCCCCTGCTTAAATCAGCACACGTCTAGTCTGTCTTAAGTTTGTCCATGGCCATTTAGATGATCCAGAGGAGTCATGGGAGATAGTTTTGTGGTCAGATTTGACCAAATAGAACTTTTTGGCCTTAATTCCACTTGCCGTGTTTGGAGGACAAAGAATGATTAGTACCATCCCAAAACCACCATCCCTACTGTGAAGAATGGGGGTGGAAGCATCATGCTATGGGGGTGTTTTTCTGCACATGGGACAGGACGACTGCACAGTATTAAGGAGAGCATGACCGGGGCCATGTATTGCAAGATTTTGGGAAACAACATTCCCTCAGTTAGAGCATTGAAGATGGGTCGTGCCTGGGTCTTTGAACATGACGATAACCCAAAGCACAGCCAGGATAACCAAGGAGAAGCTCCGTAAGAAGCCCATCAAGGTTCTGGAGTGCCTAGCCAGTCTCCAGTCTTAAACCCTATAATAAATCTTTGGAGCGAGCTGAAACTCTGTGATTCTCAGCGACAGCCCAGAAACCTGGCTGATCTGCAGAAGATCTGTTTGGAGGAATGGGCCAAAATCACTGCTGCAGTGTGCAAACCTGGTGAAAAACTACAGGAAACGTTTGACCTCTGTAATTGCAAACAAAGGCTACTGTACCAAATATTAACATTGAATTTTATAGGTGTTCAAAAACTTCCAGCAGGAACACAAATAAATTATTCAAAAATCATATGTTGTGATTTCCGATTTTATTTTCCATATTTCACCCCCCTCTGATTTTTAAATGGGAGAACTTGCAAAGACACAGGGTGTTCATACTTATTTTCCCCTCACTGTAGCTGTTATGTTGTAATTAATTGATATGATCTGAATTTTAATACTTATGTGGCGGAGATAAATAGGAAGAACACCAGGATATGCCTAATAGTAAGTAGAAGGTTTGGGGATTCTCCTTCACAGCATGCAGTGTGTTTTAGTTTTGAAGTGGTCAGTGGTCAGATTGGTCACCTAGCCTTTTTAAAAAGGGCTTGGTTTGGTAGATGGCTTGCAGTCTAGCTTTCTTAGTTGCAATATTTTCAGAAATACATCAGTTTAATCGTGTCCTTAATGTTAAGCTTCAAAACACCTAAGTGGGCTAACTTAGTTTTACATCAGCTCTGCTTGCAAATATTTTTTATAGTCCCTACAGTAAATGCAACGACCTTTTATTGTTGTGGAAAAAATATTTTTCATTATTCTCTGCTTTAGAAGTGCTTTTTTTCCAGACAGCAAGTGAATGAGTTTGACTAATTTGATTGCAAGTCAGATCAGTCTCCCATGAAAATGTACAGCACATCATAAAAATAGACAATGGTGACCACAAAACCTGTGGTCAGTATTCTCAGGTCCAGAAGGATTAAAATATTGTGCTACACCTAGAGAAAGCCTAACCTGATGGTGGTAAAGATGATGTGGCAGTTATGTAAGTAATGTTTTAAAACTAAGTATTAAGCCTTGCCTCCAAACCAATAGCCATGAACATATTTGAAATAGATAAATAGATTTAAATAAAGCTTTTCTGAATTTTGTATTTGTGTAACAGCTACTTTTTGTCTGTTTTAGAGTCATTTGAGGATACAGATTTAAAAAAAAAAAACTCATCCACTTAATATGCTGCTAAGACCTAATATGTTCAAAGGAATAAACATCTTTAAAAGGTTTCTGTGATCTCTTTAGGCGCTGCCTGCAATGCAATGATTTCAGAATTTGGCAAGTGGATATGATATGTAGAAAGCCGCTGCCTGTTGACATCTTAATTCATATTGCTGTGAAATTACCTTATCTGCATACAGTTCTTTTTCCCTAGAATGAGACTGCATTGCACTGCCATTTAGAATAAATCATATTAAATTACTGTAGTCTGGCTGACTTGGTCTTATGATGCTGCCATCACTTTTAACTGGATATTAAATAAAATGACATGAGGTCTTTCAGCCTAGCCATAATCCCAGGTACAAGAAGTGATGGTAGAATGATGCTTATAACAAAGGGAGATCATTTAACTTCAGATGAAAAATGTGACACGCTGGGCAGGTTATTTTTTCTCCTAAAAGCTCAAATCCTTTAAAGTCACAAAGCTAAAAAAAAAAAAGGACATGGGCTAAATTAGAAGTCTTCAAAATCGATGCGTCCACCTCTGATCTACGATCCTGAAGCAATTTTAGCTACTGATTCATTTCTCCATGGACAAAGTGAAATATAGTAGTCTAGTCGACATTTATAAGACTATAAAAATGTCATGCAGCTGTGGCTTTTCTAATATTTGCTTTAACCCTAAATTGCTAAAAGCTTTTAGAGTGTAAAACTATTTTGAAGTTAATACAAAATTACAGAAGTAGAAAAATATTTCACATTAATAGGTGCATATACTTTTAATCAGAGAGCTTTTAATCTAGTTACTAGAGTATTTAATTGTCTTCTAAGAAATTTGCTGTTTTAAAAGACATTGTGTATTAAATATTGTGGTTATAAGCCTATTGAAGTTTTCTACACTACTTTACTTCCACAGTTGGACCATTTGAGCAGGTGTGTGCTTATGCCTGTGCATTCGTACCTTCTTCATAAACATAACATCTTGTTTGGAGATCTTTTCTCTCTTAATTTTCAAAGCTGCAACATTAGGAATAATCCTACACAGACACAGATTATTTACTCAACACTTTCACAGGTAAGGGGAAATACATGCACTAGGAATGAGACAATTCATTATTTTTGCAATTAATCAGGATTAAAAACATTACAATACATTAATTGTAAGAGCGCCTCAATTTCATCATGCATTATGCCGGTAATGGGAAATTTAGATCAACTGGCTCAAGTAACACCGAACTAAAGTAAAGTTCCACTTGCAACACACTTGTCTGGTTTCTTTGTCCTTACACCAAAAAAAAAAAAAATTATTAAGAAGATTGTGTGTTAATATTTAGTAAAAGCCCGGTTGTTTTTGTATAACAAAATGTTATTTTTTGTTAGCATTAAATAAATAACAAGCATAAGGATCCATGCACCATTCCAAAGATTACTGGCATTTTTTGGCAATATACAATTATTGTCTAAAATCTGGTGCATGAATGATATACCAAATAAACAAAATAGAAGGATGACTGAAGTAATCTGATTTAATGTCTATGGATTATTTCATGTGAATAATAATTCATGTGAACATTCTTCGTTTATAAATCTGTGTATTTTGACAATTTTTAAGTCTAACACCTGCATATTGAATACACTGCATGGTTATAAATAATATGCAGCGTAGCACAGGTGGATAGAATTAAAAAGAAGTATGGTACTTTGGGCTATTTTGGGACACGAGTAATTATACTGAATAACATTGAAGTGTGTGTTAAAATGAGCTCATATGACTAATATACAATAACAGATTTTTAAGGGAGATATATATATATATATTGTCACACTTAAGTGTTTCGGGGCATCAAACACCAATTTAAACAGTCAACACAAAGGGAGAAAAAAGGTCCAAACCTTCATGGCCCTATGTAAGAAAAGTGATTGCGCCTCTTGTTAAAACATACTATAATTGTGGTTCATCACACCTGGCTATTTTTTCTATAGCCACACCCAGGTCTTATTATTTCCACACCTGTTCTCAATCAAGACAACACTTAAAAAGGACCTGCCTGACAAAGTGAAGTCCACCCCAAGATCCTTAAAAGCTGCACATCATGCCGAAATCCAAAGAAATTCAGAAACAATTGTGAGAGAAAGTAATTGAGATCTATCAGTTTGAAAAGGGTTATTAAGCCATTTCCGAAAATTTGGGAATCCAGCAAACCACAGTGAGAGCCATTATCCACAAATGGCAAAGACATGGAACAGTGGTGAACCTTCCCTGGAGTGGCTGGCCGCCCAAAATTACCGCAAGAGCGCAGCGACGACTCATCCAAGAGGTCACAAAAGACCCCACTACAACGTCCAAAGAACTGCGGGCCTCATTTGCATCAATTAAGGTCAGAGTTCTTGCCTCACCCAACAGAAAGAGAACGGGCAAAAATGGCCTGCGTGACAGAGTTCCAAAAAGAAAATCACTGCTGAGCAAAGAGAATGTTAAACCTCGTTTCAATTTTTCCAAAACACATCTTGAACCTCAAGACTATTGGGAAAACATTCTGTGGACCGATGAGACAAAAGTTCAACGCTTTGGACGGTGTGTGTCATATTACATCTGGCATAAAAAAAAAAAACAACAACCTGCATTTCAGAAAAATAACATTATACCAACAGTAAAATATGGTGGTGGTAGTGTAATGGTCTGGGGCTGTTTTCTGCATCAGGAAACCGTGATTACTTGTGTTGTCTTCGTCTACTATTTAAATAGGTTTGATGTTCAGAGTTCCTAAACACAAACATGCACATACGTGCAAAAAAACAATTTTTCCCACCACTGTATATGTATATTTTTTTAAAAGCCTTATAAAAATATCAGATCATATGAGGATTCCAGCTTTATACCAATTATATTAATTTTTTTAGTTGTAGCAAAAAAAACATAAAAAAAAAAACAATAAGCAGCAGTCATTAAAAAAATAATGTAAAACTGCTTAAGATGGCTGTTTCTGTTTATAACACTTACTGGACACTGCAAAAATAACTGAGTGTAAGATTATTCTTACTGAAAATGTCACTGAAAGTCAATTAATCCTGTGCTGGCAAATTTGAACTTAATCAACCATTTTTCTGGACTTCTTTTGCCCTGCCATTAATTAAAATCAATGTCATTGTGTCTGACATTGTGACATCAATAAAAGGGCATTTTAACTCATTATATCGCCCAAGTCAAACCATTAAACTTTTCCCCATATGCTCATTTCAAGCCAATGTTTAGGCACCACATCAAATTAAAGGTAAAATATCTGCACATTTAAAATAAAATAACCATCTGTGGTTAGAATCTATTATTCATTTAAAGAGTAGAAAACGCAAAATTGTAAAAAAAAAAACAAAAGAAAAAAAATTTTTAGTTTAGTCAAGAATCTTACCGAATACCACGGAGTTTGGCTCTGTTGTCGTGGCGATCAATGATATTGTGCAGAATCTCCAGAACATGTTGTCGAAGCTCACTGTCCTCCATTAGTGAAATGGAGCAAAGGGGCTCCAGAAAAGCTGCTGGTAAACCCGCATTCATCGTCTTGCACTTAAACCCAGACGTTACCTACAGACACGTATATGAACCGTGGTATTACAACAGACAAAGAGATCACTAATAACCGTGATCTGACTGCTAGTTAAACAGTTAACTACTAAAATTATTTAACATTATCTAGGTTAAAATATTAAAGTGCTAAATTGCCTTTAGCTTGCATTCTACTCTCAATAAAAATGCTTTAATAATCATATGCAACATTGATTTCAGTACAAAACATTATTATTTTCAGCAGAAATTCTGTATTGCACAGTCATTGGTGACCAATTTTTGAATGAATCTTGGCACTGCTGTCCTGAAATATTTATATTCCAGCAGGAAAGTAAAAATCCATTGATTGGTTCACCACATCATTCGATATATTAACGTTCAGCAGCAGACTATTTTATTGCCACAAAGCATCTCATACTGGACGTTATATTACGTGATGCTACAAATGTAAAAGGATCCATCAGAAAGTATCCCCCCACCCCTCCCCCGGGTTGTCTGGAGATGGCTGGTTAAGGGACAGGTTTTTGTTGTTCATTATGAGACCCAGCTGCAGCTGTTTGCACATTTGCACATACACAAAAACACACGCATACAGACACACACCGGATTACTATAATGTAGAACACAGAGTGCCTTCAGTTGACACCTGCGTCTTTGGTCTCAACCCACCCCTCAAAATCTTATGCACAAACACACCAAATTGACATGAAGTGTTAAATGTGCCACAACTAGTAACCTGCACCATGACCAATACACAGAGGCAGACATGGTGCCTATTTTTCGAGGAGTTCATTAGTGATGATAGACATTGTATGACAGGATAACTGAAAAGTTACTTACCATAATGAGAGAACTAAGGAGCATTGTCTGAATCCTCTTAGTACCATGGGGTCTTAAGAAGAAGAAAAAAAAGAGAAAATGAACATTGCCTGAATTTATAGGTTTATTGGTATTATAATTTCAGACTGTGTTTGGTTTTAAAGATATACGCAGCACACTGCATTACCTTACTAAATATGAGTATTTGTATATCACTGAATATAAGCATTAATTTATTAAACATTGCAAAGCAATTTAAAAAAACTAGTATAATAACAACATTACACAAGCAGGCGTGTGTAGGCACCATCACCATATTAGATACCTCTACACACAGTTCTGTAGACACACATGCAGACAGGTCATCAGGTGCTGACACAATGTCTATTAGTTGCAAATAGGCACCAAGACAAATATGTACATATATAAAGCTAGCAAATTTTGTCTTACATTTAGTTATTTAGCAGATCCTTCTATCCAAAGCGACTACACTATAATATTCCTCAAACCTGAGCATTTCCCAGTCTGGCAGCCCCCTTTTTAAAAAAAAAATGACTCAGCCTTACAGACGTTAGGAAGTTTAACCATTTAGCGGTGGTGAATGCTTTCAGTGACACCAATCTGAGGAGTGCATGTTTTTTGGTTCTTGCTAATTTCCAGAAATTAATTTATTGTTTTTAAGTTTAATAAAATGCAATTTTGGATTTGGCTTTTTTATACAGTATATAAAAAGGCATAAACAGACCCAATTGTACAAATACAAAGGTGGTGAACTACATTGCCACACATAATCACATATACACACACACAAACATGCATAAGGGTGTAGATGCAGAGTATTTACCCGATTTTGACTGTGTCCAGGGTGTGGCAGGGAGTCCCGTATACAGGAACTTTTCCCATGATGAACATCATTACCTCAGCACGCTGATAATCTGGTAGATTTCCACCAAAGAACCCTACACAATCAATCAAGTCAAGTATTTAAAACAGGAAATCTGTAACAAAGGTTTAATGGGTTTCAATTCAAAAGCCCATGTTTTCTCACCAATGGTCTGAATGATGGCATTCTGAACAACTCGCTCTTCATTCTCTTTTCCCCGGCTAGATGAAACACTGGTTCCAGAGTTTCTACGAGAACCATCACCCAACTCAAAATCAACGCTCATGCGAAGGTGCTTGAGTAGAGTGTTGAAAACTTCCAATACAGTGGGGCCTACGCACACAAATAAAGCAACACAAATTTCAGATCATATTTGATACAGGGTACAGAATTTCAGGCAGTTAAGTAAAGTAGGAAGGCATCTGCATCTAATGACCATGGTCCTCACAGAACCATTGAGCCATCTATAATATTCTGCTTCCTTCTGTACGAAGGTCGAATGGGGTTCTCCATGCTCATCCAGGGGAACGTTTTAGGTGCTGAGCCGATACAGAACAGAACAGGCCGCCAATCTATCGACGATCAATTTAGAGCAGCCAATTCACATTGAATCATTGTTTCTGGACTGTGGAAGGAAACCTGAGAACCTGGAGGAATATTAATACATTAATATTTATTTTAGAACGCTTAAACTGTTGTGTCATGAGAAAATCAAAAACCCCCAGAAGCTACAAAACAGCTGCTAAGAAATAATTATTCAAGACAATTACTTGAACGAATTATGTGCTGACTGAAGGTCTGACACACAACAATTATGGCACTATACAAAAGACTGACTCAATGGTCGAGCTGCTACAATAATGATTAGCACAGATTTTTTTATTGATCTGACAACCATTTGAAAAAGAAAAAAAAAAACATGTAAATGTCAGTGCAGTGGGTAGTGCTCACAATACGAAGATCGTGAGTTTGCCTCTCAGATGTGTGGCTGGTTATTTTTTGTGGTGTTTGCATATTTTGATGTGTGTGACTGGGTTTACTATAGGCCTGACTGCAGTGTCTGCCCTGCAATGACGGTCAGAATGCCCAGATCCAAATATGATACGCAATTTAGTAAATAGGGCGACACGGCGGCTTTAGTGGTTAGCACGTATGATCTGGGTAGAGTTTCCATGTTCTCCCTGTGTCTGCGTGGGCGTTCTCTGGGTTCTCCAGTTCCTACCACAGTCCAAAAACATGGATTCAGGTAAATTGACTGCTTTAAATTGCCCAAAATAGTCTGTGTGTACGTGTGTGTGGGTGAGCCTGCCCAGCGATGGATAGCTGCCCTGTCTGGGTGTAATGTTCTCCCCTGGATGGGCATGGGGAATCCCCATGTGACCTAAGTAAAGGATTAAGTGGAGGATAATGAATATATGAAAGAATTAAGTAATTTAGAAATAATCAATAAATGTGCTCAACAACACCATTAAGCTAAACCCAATCTTAATAAATTGTCCAGCAATTGTTTAAATATAAAAACCTTGTTCATATGTATTGATGCCTCTTTAATACTTACCCTTTTTAAACCATCTCTGTGTTCACTTATGTCCTTTTGACCTTGCAACATGAATCTATTCACACACTTTGCAGCACTGAATTGCAAGACTATTTGTAGTTTCTACATTAACCGCCAGGGGGAGAAATGGGTAAACTACACAGACTAAGTCTAGAAGTGTGGTAATGCAGGAGCAATGGTGAAAATACACGAATAAAACTTTATTTACCGAAAATAAAAAGTAAGATATTTAAAATATCAAAAATAGATTCATTTCAGTCAGTAATCCAAGGTGGGTTCCACAGAGACAAATATTGGCAGATATTTAGCAGATATATTGTACAATGAATGCAAAGTAAATGAAACACTTTGCAAACTAATTCCATCCATCTGCTCATTACAAAAAAGAAAAAAAAGAAAAAATTATAATCTTACCTTACATTTTTACAAGGCAAAACCCCTAATAACATAAGTCTTATGACAAAGATAGGGTGGGCTTAATGTTTCTTATTTTAAAGCTTAAAACAGTCGGTCTAATTTAAGACTTATTAGAATAACCTTCATGCTATATATTATTATACTACAAACTAATTTAAAATAGCTTTGTGAAACCAGCCTTGCTTCTGATTTGCTCCTGCATTACAACTTACTTCAGAGTGAGAAAGGAAAAAACTGACTGATTGCTGACCAGCATCAATAATAGTAATTCAAACCAAGCTTGTAACAGTCTCTCTATCTCACAAAACCTCTACAGCAACTTTACAAAAGAAGGGTTGATTATAGATATGACTTCTACTGAATTCAACATACCCAACCATAGATTGGGTGGAGAGTAGGGAGGATTGATAAATGTATAAACATTTTGATGTTTTGTTGGAGAAAGGCCTGTAAAACAAAATCAATGGAGGAAAAGAAGTACAGACCAAAATGAATAATGAATCAAAGCAAATAGATTTGCGACATCTAATCTTGAACTATTAAGTTGTGTAAATTGAATTATCTAAATCACTAACTGGTGAAGTACATAAAACATTATCTTCACACAATGGGCAACATTTAGGCATCACTGGAACATCCTGTTTTTGAAGTAGATGTGCTTGATAAAGTCAGCTTTAGAGATCAGAGCGACATTAATAAGAGCTACAAAGTGATGAGCAGAACATCTCCAGAACATTTCAAGTGTTCAATGCTTAGCCTCCTAAAAGTAGTCTTCAGAGAAGTGAACTAGTAAATTGTCTACAGGGTTACAGGCTTATTCATGCATATGTAATTAAAGGCTAGCAAATCCGTCAATATGCAATATCTCTAGTACAAGCACTGAAAATGTATTTGGCCCCCTTGAACCCCTTTTTAAGCTTTTGCTACATTTTAGGCTTTAAACATAAAATTGTCATTTTTTGTAAAGAATCAACAAGTGGGATATAATCGTGAAGTGGAATTGAAATTTATTGGCTATTTTGAACTTTTTTTAGAAATAAAAAACTAAAAAAAGTGGGGCAGGCAATATTATTCGGCCTTTTGCTGCAAATACACCTGAAAATCCCTTGAGGTATGTCTCAGTTTTGCACATCGAGAGAAATTTTTGCCCATTCTTCCTGGCAAAACAGCTCGAGCTCACTGAGATTGAATGGAGAGCGTTTATGAATAGCAGTTTTTAGCTCTTTCCACAGATTCTCGATTGGATTCAGGTCTGGACTTTGACTTGGCCATTCTAACACCTGGATACTGCATGTACTTTCTTGTATGTGAAGTAAAGTAAGTAAAGTCCATACTTCCCTAGCAATGTTGCTGACCAATTGCAGTTTTATGACGCATTTCATGATGACCAAAATGCAACCAGGATTGGTTACACCAAAATACTTGTGTGAACCCTTAAAAAAGGCTTAGTATCTGTTTTTTAGAAACACCGTGCAAAAATGTAATATGGAGGTGTTCAAGTTTCTAATTATGAAACATTATGTTGCTTCTGCTTCATCTGAGCATTTCGTATGTTTGAAGCAAATCAATAAAGGATGACAAAACAAGACAAAATGACTGAAATAGCAATACATTAGATTATCAAAAATAAATTAAAACATTAGATCCAGGATTTATAAACGACTAGACTTAAATTATGTTCAAAGATTTTCCTAAATACATGCAGAAACACAGAAGACTTACCAACAGAGCCCTTGGCTGCTATAGCAACAGTTTCAAGCAGCACCTGGACGATACCTGCTCGCACACGTGGTGTACTCTTACTGTGTGTGTCCAGGTGGCTTAGAACCTGCTGGATTACGTGATGAGAGTGCTGAGCCTGAAAATACACAACATTCCAGGAAGCATAATTAAATAAAATAAATTTAATAATGATACATGTACAATATGATACATTTCTAAACAGATTTTATAGCCCAACCACCTCAAGGCTTGATTTGTATACTGCACACAAATGTCTATTGGGTGAAATGACTAAAAAATATTTGATACTCAATATAATGTGAAATCCAAAAATCTTTTCATCAAAATTGCACAGAGTTGTCATCAAAGTGACGGTAGACATTTTTTAAAAATAGCTATACGATGTAATCCTACGTGCAAGCAACCCATCAACCCAACTTGCTTGTTTTTGTCAGCCATATAATTATTCATTCATTCATTTATCTTTCATTTTATACTGTACGAGGGTCGCAGTGGGGTTTTCCCGTGCCTATCCAGGGCAGAATGTTTTGGGTGGGCAGATACACCCAAGATAGGGTGTGAATCTATCGCTCACTCACACAGCCACACACTATACGTGGTCACTTAGAACATTAAATTCACCTTGACTCTATGCTTTTGGACTGTGGGAGGAAACCGAACAACCCGAAGGAAACCCACACAGACACAGGGATTAGGATTCAAACCGTGAATCCCCAGCACTGAGAGGCGAATGTGCTAACCACTAAGCCACCGTGCCGCCGCCACATAATTAATGTTTTCTTAATTTTTTTACAATGTAAAAGAACATCTTATATAAAGAAGATCTCACATTGCTTTACAAATAGAGATCGTTACAGATTCTGCATGCCTTCAACCTCTGTAAACATCAGAAAACCAGCTTCCCAAGAGTAATCAACTAAATGGGCTGTTGTGTACAAGTCAGGGGGAGAGACAAAGGCATAATAGTGAATGTAGTACCAGTCATTTTCTAATAGTATACACTTATGCAGGTAAACATGTACAGGTCTGTGTTTATATGGATCATTACCAAGTTTTTAGATACTTGTAATAGGATTATATTGTCCGTTTATTTCAAAACTAATACTGACTCAATAGAAATAGATCATATAGCCATTTTTGGTTGCTAAGCACTCGACCAATTTTAAACAGTATAAAACTCTTGATCTTAAAAGATGGCAAAATATAGTCATGTAAAGGGTTCAATAGAAAACCTAATAAATTAGTCTGTGTACTCTTGTTTAAAATTAAGTAAATCATGAATGTATGAGTTTAAAAGTTTCAGCAAAACCAGATTCAATTAGAATAGTGTAAAATAAAAAAAAAAGTTTAATACATGAATATTTCAAACATGCCATTGAATTTAATAGAAGTAAGCAAAATAAATTTTACTTTTACCATCAACAACATATGCCTTTAATGTCAGGTGTCATTTTAAATATATACAGCAACCTCCATAATTAATGGCACCCCTGGTTAAGAAATGTTCTTTTGCTTCTAAAAAAAATATTTAAAGAGCTTCCCACAGTTTTCTATTGGGTTGAGGTCTGGGGACTGAAATGGCCATGAGAGGAGCTAGATTTTGTGCCTTTGAGTAAATTTCGGAGTATATTTGGCCCCACGTTTAGGGTCATTACTTTGCTGAAAGACCCAGTGATGACCCATCTTCAGCTTTTGGGCAGAGATCATCAGATTCTGAATCTAAATGTCCTGATATTTCAAAGAGTTCATTAACCCATGTATACTTACAAGGTTCTTAGGTCCTTTGGAGGAGAAACAGGCCCACAGCATCACCAATCCTCACCATACTGTGGGCATTAGGTGTTTTTTCTATGTACTCATCCTTTGTTACGCCGGACACACTTAGAGTGTAGGCCAAAAAGCTCCATCTTGGTCTCTTCTGACCAAAGCACATGGTCCCAGTTAAAATCCCAGTACCGCTTGACAAACTCCACCTGTGTACGCTTATGAGTAAAACTCAAAAAAGTATTTTTTTTTATGCATGCCTCCCAAAGCTTGTTGGCATCGAGATAGCACCTGATGGTTGTTTGGGAGACCTCGTAGGTTGCTACCACTTTGCTTCAATTCAGTGAGCTTTGAAGAGCCTTCTCACTGTGCGTGATGGCAAGATACACTTGCATCCTCTTCCAGGCTTGTTTGTCAAAGTTTCAGATGTTATGAACTTTTTGATGATCCGACAGTAGATAAGGGCATCTGCAGGTGAGGGGCTATTTTCTTGTAGCCATTGCCTGATTCATGACGGTCTTGACTAGTGTGTCCTCTAGTCTTTTCCATGTTTAAGAGCAAGTAAGAGAAATAGGCCTTTGTGTAACGTCAAATTCATACCCCGGGAAAACAGGAAGTGATGAATTACTAATTAAAGCTTCCTAGATAATTTAATCAACATGCCCATAATCTAAGTACTGAGCTACCACGCCACGTGTAAGAGTCCTACTGCACTTTGCAGTAGGAGCGAAAGTTTATCTACTTATTCAGGTTTAATACCTGTATACCTCATAAGCTATTTTTAGGCAGATAACACTAAACAACAGAACACAGAAAAAGTGGGGTACCTAAAGATAGTATCTGGCATTGTTGAAAAAGGATAAAGGATGTGTGTGTGTGTGTGTGTGTGTGTGTCTTGCCTGTATTGAGTACATTATGATCCTGAAGCAAGATACAGCAAACTCGTTTGGATCCCACAAATGATGATTATCCAGATGCCTGAAAGAGCAAAAAACGTGAGTTACAAACACAAACATGCCAGCACACACAAACACCTGTCTTTGATGGCAACTAAACCAAATTTTAACCATGACTGCGACTGGGCAATCCATAACATGGATTATTATAACTTTTCTCTTACCAGAAAAAATCACAAAAATTTGGAAAGAAAAACAAGCTATTCGTGAATGAATGATTTTTTTCCCCCCGTTGTGCACCTTGAGACACCATGTACCACGAAGGTGCACCGAATACAATCTTATTTTAAACACTGGGGTCATTATACACTGCTCAAAAAAACAACACAATGTAACTCAGAGTAAACCACACTTCTGTGAAATCAACCTGTCCAGTTAGGAAGCAACACTGATTGTGAATCCGTTTCACTTGCTGTTGTGTAAATGGAACAGACAACAGGTAGAAATGAGAGGCACTTA
>JAOUQT010304859.1:0-15614 GCA_025769995.1 Xyliphius kryptos | reverse complement strand
AATAAATTACCCCCGCTTTACTCACTGGTGTTGCCTGGCTCCCTACGGCGTGTTTGTGCGCATCGGCTCTGCGCACGCTACTGCGCAGCCGCGATTCGAGGCGAGAGCAGGATCGTAACACATATATATATATAATAAACATAAAATGCAGGTTCCAAATTATTCTGCACAGCAGATTTTTCAACATTTTCATTTTTAGCAGGTTTTACCATTAGCAGGTTATTACAAACGGAAATCAATTAGTTTTCAAGTTAAAATTTTATTCTAGGTGATGTTACATTTGCACATAGGACCCCTTGTTTGAAAGGGGCTTCTGAACTCTCATCCATTGAATTTGTCAGGTTTTGGATGCTATCTGCTTCAATTGTTTTGCACGAGGACAGAATACCCTCCCAGAGCTGTTGCTTAGATGTGAACTGCCTCCCGCCATTATAGACCCTCCTGTTGATGATGCTCCAGAGATTCTCAATGGGGTTATGTTTGTCACACCAAATGTTTGTCCCCTTTTATGCCCATAGCAGCCAAAGATGTAGATGTGCTCTTTGCACCATGAGACGGTGCATTATCATGCATGAAAATTATCTTGCTGCGGAATGCACGGTTCTTCTTCTTGAACCATGGCAGAAAATGCTGTTTGAGAAAAAAAAGAAAGTACAAATGTTCCTTGGCTAGCCACCAGAAGGCCTCACACAATTTTCAGCATTAAATTTTAGCCGCTGTAGTCCAGTCCATTTAGGCCACCTTTTGATAATCAGAAGACACTCATTTACACTTATTGTTTGTTTGAATAATGATTGATGACGTTCTGAATCTGGTGATTTTTAGATTGATCACATGACTAAGATTTTGTTTCATGTTGTTTGCTCCATGTTGCCATGTATGTTATTGTTTTACGCACTTAATAATTATGCATACTAAGTAATTACTATAAAGTGTATTTAGTACAAAATGCATCCAGAAAGTACATATGGGGATGTACTCATAAATTATAACATTCCACTAGAGGGCAACATTTACACCTCACAAAACCAGAAAAATAGGAACAAGACTATTTTGTTCTAAAGCCTCAACATGCATTCTTTAGTAGAATAAGAATGGGAAAACAGTTATTATTACTTAAAAAAACATATTATTTCCTGAAAATAATGTTTCATACGAGCATTTATGACAGAAATAAGCCAGATGTGTTGGTAAGATGAAGTAACATGATCCTTACAGTTTGGAATAGATATCTGAATAGATTAACAGTGTATTATCTAAATATGAGCACTATTGAGAGTCAGTTCAGATGTTAAGGAAATTGTATTGAGGGTAAAACAGTCACTGAGTCTTATAAATGAACAGCAGTGTCGCCCTCCTGCTCTGTATAATCAATAAGGTCATCATATATGACATCACCATGCTGCTGATGCTGAGAAAGGCAGCGTTGTACAGTCTTAAGCACTATAACTAAACGTCGGTCCAATGCAGAAAGATGAGACTCAGTGAGAAGAGGAGCCACACCAGTGAGTGGGTCCTGAGAGAGGGACGCCCGCATGACATCACTCAGCCGGTATTGAGCGTGAGAGAGCAGGCGTAGGCGAAGCAGTGTGGAGCGGCGGATTCTGGGGAGAGAGAGAGAAACTTCATACATTAACAGTGTGGTTACAAATGTTACAAACTTATATATACAAAAATGTGAACATTTCAATCTGTAGGGAAAGCTATTTGAGCAAAATCATTGACAGCTACAGAACCTTAGGCAATTACATGTATAGGCTTGTACTTTACATTTACATTTGGAAGACGCGTTTTGATTCATAAATATGTTTCTTGAAAGCAAAGTCAATAAACTGGTCTTCCTCGATGGAATCTAGTTTTTAAAGGAATCACTGGTTGCTGAATTAAGGTGAAATACTGTCAACTAGTAGCCAAATTACAGAAAACCATTTCAGGAATTGGCTCACTGTTAACATTCATCTGTACTTTATGAGTTAAAATAATGTATTAAAGATATGCACTACTGCACTTACACACAGAGGAATCTGTCCTCCACATTTAACACATCTGTGCAGTGATACACACACACACATATACACACCGAGCTACACACTATTTTAAGAGTAAGGCATGACTTACCTGCAGCATTGCAATAGAGGGGTAAGTATTGACAGCTCATCCTTAGAGTGACGACCAAATCTAAATTATGACACACAGAAGACATACTTATTATCGTGTCGTATGCACCAATATATGTGTAAAGCCATGCAAACACTTACGCCCTGCCATTGTCTAAGTGTAAAAGGAATGTGTTGTTGCCAAAAACTTCAAAAGTCTCATAATGATGTCTGTCCATATTACCTGCATTTATAAAACAGAGGAATTAAATGAACACAGGTAGTTGTAAACATTATGGCAAAGTTATTCAGTTTCTTTTAAAAGTCTTACTCTGTAAAAAGTCCAGGATGGTCATATCTATAAGGTCCACCAGTCGGGTACCTCGGTCATATGGCGAGGTCTTTTTCACAGCATCACAGTATGTTGGGGTTGTCTCCCATCTGGAATGATTC
This sequence comes from Xyliphius kryptos, assembly GCA_025769995.1. Lineage (NCBI taxonomy): Eukaryota > Metazoa > Chordata > Actinopteri > Siluriformes > Aspredinidae > Xyliphius > Xyliphius kryptos. The sequence continues at coordinate 13,065 of JAOUQT010304859.1, read as the reverse complement.
ATTAATTTCTACATTTTTATTGTAATACTACCTTAATACACCAAAAGTAATCTGGATATTATGATCTCACTAGCCTATTATATATCTCACTAGCCTAATGATTATTTTCTGAATAGACATCTACACCTATTTCTGACTCTGGCCTAGAGGACAATCTTCCCCTCTTACTTTTCCTCTGATAAATGGTGGAACGATTTCCCCAACACAAAGCAATGCAGAATCATTTTAAGAAACTATTTAAACTACTAATTTTTAAGAAACTACTCAAAACACATCTCTTCCATTGAACTTGCTATGAAAAAAAAATAATCTAGAAGCCAGATTTGTTAATAATCAGTTTTAATTATAATAGTGTAGCTCTTTTTTCTTTAACAACTGACTTGTGTTGTTCTCTCAATTGTAAGTGGCTTTGAAAAGTGTTTGCTTAATGACTAAATGTATTTTTTTATTATTATTGTTTTTTGGAAAATTGCATCAGTGTTGGGAATTCTCAGGCCTCAGTTGCACATGCTTACATGCTTTTCTGTTCAACACAATTTAACAGTGTGGTTATCAACTTTATGTTTGCAGTTCTGTTAGCTTAACAGAATACAGCTCAGTGAATATGTTTTACTATACCTTAATAATAAAACTCTACATAATATTAAGCTAGAAAATACAATGATTGGTACAAGACAATCAAGCCCATCTGGTCCCAAACAGCATGCAATAGTAAAAATTTACAAAGGTTACATTTTACTATTTTTGTGACTAATGTATCCCCTGATCTTATGCAATACAACATTTCCATGTGATTGGTTGATTAATAATTGCATGATTGAGTAGGCGTGCCAATGTTTTTTTTTTCTAATAAAGTGATCAAAAGTTTGGATAATTTATGTGATGTTAGTAAAACGTAGTGAAACCAGTAAAAAAAGATTGACTGGAGAAAAAATGTTTGTGTCATGGGCATGGGGAAAACCCCAAATCTAAACCATCCAAAATTGTTCATGACAAAATATCTGCTTTTGTGGACTTTATTATTTTTCTATATTTGGAGTGCCATGCAGTTGCTTGTGGTATGAAGAAAACTTTGCCCATCTGTAACTTAGAAAAGGTGATAATCTAAATTTAAAATTGTTTTTTGCCAAAGTACATTGGGTCTCAGGTAATATTAACATGGAAAGCACACTTGCTATTGCCAAGAATAGCCGCACAAACTGTGAAGGATGCCTTCAGCAAATTACACAGTGTTCATATAGATGAATTCACCATCCGCATCAAGCATTTCAACAGTGTATCTGAAGCTTAAAGGTGCATTATTACAATACTAGCAGAGTGCCAGTGATGCGCTATGGGGGAGAATGTGTTGACAATGTGAAAGTTAAAAGGCAATTTTTTTTAAATGAGTGATGGCTTTGGAGTTTATATATTTCGAATAAACGTTTTATAATAGAGTGAGGTTTGTGGCAATTAAAACTCTGAAATGAATATGTGGATTGAATATAGTGTGAGCTGTTGCTTCCTTACGTGAATTTATCTGTAGGTTTTCTAAGGACAGTTTAGAGGAGAATGTTTTGGTGCTGTGCAGATACACCCATGATAGGGTGCCAATCAATTTTTGGGCACACACAATCACTCACTCACACACCATATATACAGGGCTATATAGGGGCTGTTTCATATATAGGCAATTGTGAGCACTCAATACACCTTGAATCCATGTTTTTTGACACTGGGAGTAAACATGCTGAATAAAGATTTACAGTTTAGTAAAATGCTGCTGATACCATCACAAGCTAGAAAAAAATAAATATAAATCATTGTCACTGTTGCACCGAGAACACTCCATCACCTAATTTCTGTACATCTTATGTGTATATATACTTTTAATGACACATGTTAAAGTGCTGTAAAATTGTACATAATGCTAGATTTACAAGCAAGCACTGGCTATTTGTGAAATTAAAACTGCTCCAATAACAGATGTAAACCTATAAACACTTACTATAAGTAGAAGCTACACAGAGTTGTTTAATAAATTTACCAGCATGTACAATACACATACAAATACACTACTCACAGTGCTAGTTTGCTGCGGCTGTATGAGCGCCTCCAGGGATTTCTCCAAGAACGGCGAGGTGCGAGGGTAAGCTCAGGTAGCATGGCAGCCAGCGAGCCCTCAAGAACATGGGGTCGACCACACACAGCGTGTTCCGTTGAACAGTAGTATGAGCACTGTCCATAAAAGCATGTGTTCCCAACTTAAAAGAATAATAAAATTAAAAGGTTTCCACCTTTAAAGCCCTGAAAAGTGCAGCTTGAATGTCACAAGGAAAATTGATTTTGCAAAATGAACTGTCAGGGACATGTCCTTAGAGAGCAACAGATTCACGTAGGGTTAGTGAATTAATTTAAAAAAAATAAATGTTTAAATACTGTACTGTAGATCTAAGATGAAGTAAATAACAGAAACACAAGTGATTTAAGCCAAACCTGGTGATGTAAAGAAGGTCCTGGCCAATTTATGATCAGTGGTGATGTCCTTGATTTCTTTAACCATATCAACCAGTCTTCCAACCACCGGGGGCATACGCCGAAAACCAAGTATTCTTAAAAAATATTTTTACATGATAAAAAAGTTGAACAGTTTGGAGGAAACTTGCAAGGTAGAACCATTGTCTGTTACCTGTCTAGGTGAAAGGCTGCGATCTCTGCGTTATGCCTCTCAAAGTCTGAGAAATAGTACAGATTAACATTTGTCTCATCATGTCTTTCTTGTCTGCAAAAAAAAGTTAGATCACGAACTAATAAAATTTGTCTCTAATCTACTAATAAATCACATCATTAACAGCAATACAGTATTAAAATTAAGTTAAAATTTGTGTGTGGGGGGGGGGGGGGAATCGTGTTACATCCCAACCTACAATCATTTTTTTAATATTTTGTAAGGTTAGTGTTTTGTTGTAACATTTTACATTACAGTATGTTGTCAACAGAGACACTTTGTGTAATCATTCATAAGGCATTTAACTTTTAGCAGTCAAATATTGAGAGCACTAAAAAACTTAAATATGCCAGGAGCTGACCACTTTGCTTAAGGCTGCAATCTAAAGATGGATCATTAGTGCTGATTAACTAATCAGTTAATATAATAGGTTTGATATAGTGAAGTAGCTCTTATGTAGATACAAAATCATATATAACTATCTGTTTAACCTAGTAAGCCTTCTGGAGCAGCAATAATTACACAATAATCATACTGTTAAGTAAAATAACTTACTTCATAGGCTTAAAAAGAGCCTGGCCATAGTTTGGAAATGTTATCACCAATTTAAGTTGTGTTCCGCCACTCTTCTGAACTAGAACAATAACATAACCATTATTACACACCCCCAAGAAAATATATGCACATATATATATATATAAAGAATAAAGAATATACACATAAAACCCTTTTACAGCTAAGAATAATTATATTTCAGGAAAATTTCTCTATTCATTAGTGCTTTATACAGTGGTTCACATGCCTCATGAAAATATTCATATTGTTTATCAAGATTTTATCTTGACTATCTTATTGAAATCAATTAACTTGTCTTATTTTGAGGTGTGTCAGTTTTTTGTTTATATAAAATGTGCCACGCGGCCCAGACAGCTGACACATGGGATGTGTTTCTGTAGGCTCCCCTGTGCCCTGCCAAGAAAAGCTGCCACACTTGAAAGTATTTTATTTTTCATTTATATATGTTTTGGATATGCAGTGTCATATATTATCCTGTAGCTGACAGAGAATAAAATGTAGACTTTCCAACAAACAACTACTTGATTCATATTTCATTTTGTTATATTGAACAATAACAAATTAAAGCAAGGTTTGTTCAAATAGTAATTATAACTATTTTAACAAATAAAAAAGCAACTCATTTTAAAAAGTATTTAAAATATTAAGCAAATGTTGCTTTTAAAATTAATGTTCATAAAGCTGCACTAACTGTAACTTTGTGATTCACATATTGCTGTACTTTACATTGCATTTAGAGCATTTGGAGATTTGCAGAAGTATATTGTTGAAGTCAGTTCCCGAGAACAGGGAACATCAAATGCTTAGTACCATAACCACTTAAACAACATTTAAAATGTAAAATTTTCTTTACAAAATACTTTTAAATTTAGTTAAATGTCAGGGTGAGCAACAAAGTGGTTTGGGTCAAGAAGGGTAACCAGTGTTCATATCATGTGGGTTGCCTATCAACACTTGGCTCTTGTAGGAACTATTTGTGTTTATGAAGTTAAATCAATGTTTAGAAATGGCCCTACAGAGACCAAAATTAATCATTTTAATCTGTTTATAATCTTAATCTTTTTGCAAATACAAAATTGTGTTTCTTATGCAAGTCTGAGTTCAGAGTTGGAGAACAGGGTCTTTTACCTGCACTTACGACACGATTGCTTGCCATATGTTGCAGAAGAACAGGCACATTGGGATCTTTGTGCTGATACAGCTGCCAGCGTGAGATACCCAGGTGAAACCGCAGCCATGGTGGATGTGTCTCAGAACTACTGTTAAATTGGATAGGATCATAGCCCTCCTTGCTATCACTCAACCTGAATGTAGAATCAAGAGGTTAAATTAAATTAATCTTGAATAAAAAATTGTGTAGACCCTCCAATGTATCAACTTTTCACATAAAACCCAGTTAGGGGTTAGGATGGCCCAAAAGATCAAAGAGAAGCAGTCCACATACTTTCTGTCATGTAATTCAAGGAAAAAGGCCTGGTAATATGTGTTGTTAAACTTTCACATAGGCATTATAACTGAAAGTGTTTTTACATAATGTATCTATAATTCGTTCAATTAATTCATTGTAGATAAAGGTGTAGAACTCAGATTTGGCTGTGTTGGGTTGGTGATCTGGCATAGTCTGGGCTGGCATTTCACCTCTTCGCCCTGCTCATCAGTAGTAGAGGGCTTGGCGCTAAAATGATGCTATTCCAGGGGGCCCTCTCGACTTAGTAAAGTCTGCAGTAGTGGCCCCTTTTATTTCTGCTGCTTTAGTTAGTTATGCCGGAGTCACATGCTGCTCCGTGTGTCAATCATACTACATTTATTACATAATTATGGTGCATTAGTAGCTCTAACTGTGTTTTTCTGAGGTGTCGTTTTGAAATGCCTCCATCTCCTTGTCTATGGCACTGCTAGAGCAATGCAAATACGATTATGGAAAGGAACCTGGACTGTTGGACTGACAGCGTTGCAGTCCTGGAGGATGGACTCAATGAATTCATATAATTTATATAATTTTTACTATTGTTAAATATGGACACATATGGATAAAAATGGACTGATCTCCAAACAATCCGTACATGGCTGTCCTACACTATTACTCAAGGGGTATGAGTCTGAGCCTTGGTCCTCCTGAAGTTTCTTCCTAAAAAAATAACATCATAACAGGGAGTTTTTTATTGCCACTATCGCTTCGACTTGCTCTTTTGGGGTTTAGGCTTTGAACTTTGTATAGTTGTTTTTGTCAACGCACTGTTGTAAAAAGTGCCAAATAAAAAAAATACTTGAACTTGAACTTATAAATATCTCACCACTGTTGTGCGTTGGGCTCCTTGGTTTCTTGGGTTCGGACTCGCAACAGAAAATCCTCAGCAGGATTATCTTGAGAGTGCAAGTCATAGAGTTTGTGGGAGAACAAAGCCTCCAACTTGGCAATGTCTGTTTTTCTCACTTGCCTTTGTCCCACAGTGATGGCCGGGAGTGTTCGGTGGACTGAGGTAAGGTTGCAGTGAGTGGTGGCCTGGTGAGGTTTACAGGTTGTGGGGAACGTGGACAGAACCAATAAAACCACAATCAGGTGAAGAGCCAATGTCACACCCAACAAGAAGGCACATCTACTCTGTAAGCGACGGCACCGACAGACTCTCATACTGACAGGAAACACAAATTCCTCTTATTTACATATTTGTTAAAATAAACTCAATATAAGCTAAAATATGTTGCATATAGAGATGTATTTAGAATATACAGAGTATGACATACCTTTATATGTGGCTCTTCTCTATGATCGACTACACAGGAACAAGAGTGAGCTCCGTTATTGTGCCCTGGTTTGTTCATCTGTTTGTTTCATCTCTCCTCAAGCGAGAACATTGCCAGGTTGGGTCGATCTGATCTGATCTCTGTTTACTTGCCCCCTTTATCACACTCTGTTCATGTGTTTATGATAGAGGTACGTTTCTTTCCTTTAATATTTATCTATACAAAATTCCTACACATTTACTTAGTGAAGAACTGTATAGGTGTCTCATGTTAAACCACATTTATAATTTGATCAACAAAACCAGTAAAATAAAATAAATAATGCTGATCAGCTGCGGGTCTTTCTCTTTTGCGACCAGCGGTGAATGTGGTTTGCAGTCCTTTCATGCAATGACCAAGAGGGACTTTGCTTAGCTTTTAATAAAGTCCTGTAAGAACTATGATAAACACCAACTGTTCACTATGACATTCACCGAATGTATTCCAATTTGAGGTGAAGACAATACTCAGATTATCTTCTCAAGAAAAAATATGGCAATTACAGCAATGTACAAAGTCCTGCTTTAATAAAGTATGATATGATATGATAAATATTTGGATAAGTAAAAGCATACATAAAGGCTAGACTAAAAAAAAAAAAATTACTCATGTATTCTCATACAACTCATTGACATCTGAAATGTGACCGTGACGTGACAACATACTACATGACTACGTGACAACATGTCACTACAATGACATTAAAACAAGTGGTGGGGGGTTCACACTTTCACACTACTTTATGCTTCATAATTACTTGATTAATGCAAATTTAGCACAAAAAAACCTCATTGCTGAGCACACACTCACTCACACAGACACACACAATATTAGGGCAATTTACCTAGAGTTCATGTTTTTGGACTGTGGGATGAAACTGGAAAAATTTCACGCAGACACAGGAAGCATGTAAAATCTACCCAGAATAGGATTCAAACCCAGATCCCCATCACTGAGAGGCAAACATGCTAAACACTAAGTCACCCTGCCTGGTTATCACTTTAGTAACATAACGACTGAGCCAACACTGCCTCAAAACCTAACATGATCACTAAATGTAGCCTTACCGAAGGCTACATTAATTTGATTAAGGATAGTGCTAAAAGAAAGACATTTTAATGATGTATATTCAACCTTTATCTAAGGAGGTTTAAAAAAGAGATGAGTTGACATTACTAAATAAGCAGCATTTACTCTAAGTGAATGCACACTGAGTCAAAAAAAGAAGCAGATTGTTCCTGTATTCAACAAAGTCCATCAACAAATGTGAGTCAGTTAACCAGGAATCCCTCTGGTATCCTTCCATCCTACAGATTATCATATTCTTTATTGTAAAGATCAACAAACCATATTGACTCTAGAAATCCTCATATAAACGCTGAGTTAGAATTGTGTGTAAGCTATGTACAGATTGGGTGCACAAATGCTCATATTACCAATTTTTTTAGTTAGCTAATACTTTATTTGATTTATGACTGTGCTTAAAATAGCATCATTTACACATTTTGTACTGACTTTACCCAGTAGAACCAACAGCATTCAACATGCAGTGAATCTGAATTTTTCTTAGTACTGGCTTCGTATGAGAGAAAATAGGTTATATGTGATAAAGAAACAAGTCTGAGGTATAAATTACCTTATAGCTCTTGCAATAGTCTCTATTTTCCTTTTAAATAATAAAAATGTCACAATGACACAGTGCAATAAGTTTCTATTATTACTAGATTACTTTTCGTACAGCTTAATAGATTTTGTGTGAATTACTTCTACAGTTAAAAAATTATAACCGAGATTTGTATCTTATTGTAGTTTATCATGTCTGTCGTTGTGTTGATCATGTGGATGAACATAATGTCCTAAAAACCTGAATTTTGTCTCACACCTCCTCCACTAGGCACAAAGGCAATCTTTGGTTCTGATTCTATAAAATGTGTGTCTGCCTTTATTTTGTTCTTGCCATCACCACAAAAAGCTCCACAACACCAATGTGGAAAATCAATTAAAAAAAACACTGGTAGAACAAAAACGTGCTTATGTGTACCGGAGTGAATCAGGTCAAATGGTTGTGGTGACCTGTAATTTTTCTGTTCAAACAGATTTGCCACATATCCTTGTGCAATGATGTCAACTAAGTCAGCATCCAAACTCCTCCCATCACATCAACCCACACATAATGCAGGGTTTTTGCTATGGGGAAAGGCCAAGGCCTAATGGTGTATAATCCTTTTTGTAATCTCTTTAGTATTGTCCTTATATCGCTCACTGTGATGGAAAGGAAGTGCGACGATGATAACCCAATACACATGTCCAAAATCTCATTTGTAAGGACAGTAAGATATTTCAACTGATGAATAATAATCAAGGCATTGAGCTCAGGATTTAAACAATAAATTATCTTATTCTAGATGTTGGGTGTTATGGCTTCATATCAGAACCAATCTCTGTTCAAAACAGGCAGGAATGCATATCACATGCCAATGGACATGACTGTGTCAGTCAAAACCAAAATGCTGTAGCTGATTCTCCATTTATAATGCAAAAGGTATGTATGGCAGTCAATTTAAGTACACATAAGGCATAAATGTAGCAAAAGTGCTGTTTTTTTTTTTTAATGTATTAGTGTGGCTGTGACCGCAGAACAATTAGTTACACGTCATCACTTGTAACATGAGTCATAACTCATAAGGACTGCACAACACATTATGACTATTATTATCACACATTACTACACATTATCTCTAAAAATCATTTGTACACACCAGCTTTTTTCAGACTTTGGATTAACTCAAATTTTTAACATTAAACGTCTTACATAATAATTAAATTTTGTGAAATTCTTATATGAAGTAAACTGATTAGCATTAGACTTAAAACTAGTGCTCATTCTGAATTAGAGAGTTTAGTGCAATATGATGAGGACATGCTCAACTATTTACAAACTTTAAGAGATGTTTTAAAACTTACACAATTTCTATTGGAAGGTCTAATATGGAAACAAAAGAAGACTGCCACAGTCAACCAAAAGTATTATCAATGTTTTATTACACAATATAACAATTCAAACTAACTTCCAAATGATACAAACTGTACAATAAAAATGTACAAACTATGCATGAGCTCATATAGAAAAATAGATTTATTATGAAAATACATTTCATGTGCAGTAGATAATTATGTGAACAAGATAGAGGGGGAGAGAGATGCCCAGAAAAAGGGCTGAATACCCAGATGGTCTGGCAGAACAGAGTGTGAGAGGTGTTGGAAGAATAAAGAGAAAGCGTGAAATGTCACATCTCCCTGATGCATTAAATCCAGGGAATAACACAAACTGACTGTTTACATCTATAATCCATTTTTCTTGAACTCGTGTAAAATCAGCAGATAAAACTCTTATGTAATCTTTTACACTTCCAAACTGTCACTCCTACGCTCTTATTTTGTTAGTCCTGAGCATTTGCTATTTGGATTCTGTGAACTTGTCATTAGGAGCACCGCCACACACACACAGCCAAACTGCCTCCAAAGAACATGTACAGTAGATTTTTCACCTCGTGTGTGACCTCGAACCCAAAACCCTCGCCGATGACCACGTGCCATGAGCTTCCGAACTTCTTGTCCATTGACTCTTTTATCATTTTGGCTGCACTCTGAACACATCGACACAACAAATAAATTAAAGAATGTCTTAGTCATAATCACTTTTAATCTATTTAAATTAAAATTTATTTAAAAAAAAAGACAGTACAAAAAAGAAAAAAACAACTGTAGGAGCTATTATGGCATCCCATTAAAAGTGGTCCAAAATTTTTAGCTGTGTTTAACCCCAGCTTTCACTCATCTGAAAATGCTTTCAAAATGAATTTGGAGTGTGTTTGTAAGATCCATCCATTATCTTCCTCATTATTATTTCTCTACTACAGTCGCGGTGGGGTTCCCCATGCCCATCCAGGGGAGATTATCTCAGGCGCTGGGCAGATAGACCGTCTAATCCATCGCTGTGCACACTCACACTCACACATCCACACACACAAACACACACTATATGGGGTGATTTAGAGCATTCAATTTACCTGGAATTCATGTTTTTGGACTGTGGGTGGAAACCGGAGAACACAGAGAAAACCCACGCAGACATGGGAAGGACATGGAAACGCCAGCCAGATCGGGATTTGAACCGGGAATCCCCAGCGCTGAAAGGCGAACAGGCTAACCCCAATACCACCGTGCCGCGCATGTCTGTAAGATTTATGAACTATTTAAAGATGCATTTGTTAGCATAGTCACTAATATGGTATGAGAGGAACTGGCTTACAATGTCTGTTTTCATTTATACCAAAGGTGTTTGATGAAGTTGAGATCAGAGCTCAGTATGGACCTGACAAGTTCTTTCATAAAAACTTTGCCTTTGAGGACTGGAACAAAAACAGACATTCTCCAAACTATTCCCACAAATATGAACTTATATATGGCTAGGTGTTTAATTGTATACCTGGTACCAGTAGGACTTAATAAAATACCTCAGTACAGTGATTCAGTGGTGTGTCTCAATATTGTAAACCATGTAGTGTGGTTTAAGGTGCAACCTTATGTTCCTAAATTACACCATATACACTGATCAAAAAAAAAATGTACACTTAAATAACACAGTGTTACTCCAAGTCAACCTGTCCAGTTAGGAAGCAACAATGATTGTGAATGAATTCACTTGCTGTTGTGCAGCAACAAAATTAGAATAGACAACAGGTATAAATGATAGGGTCCTTAAAGACAACCCCTATAAAGTAGTGGTTCTACAGGTGGTGACCACAGTGACACACTACTGAGCCTTATTTGAATTTGTCTTGAGGAGTTTCCACTGAAGTTGGATTTGATTTTAACTTTGATTTTGAGTATGATTCTAAATCCAGACCTCTATGGGACAATAATTTTGATTTACATTTTGATCATTTTTATGTTAGTTTGTTCTTAATGCATTCCACTATCTACCAGATAAAGATTTTCAACTGAAATATTTTATTCATTGAGATCCAGGATGTGTTATTTTGGTATTCCCTCAATTTTTTTAACAGTGTATGTGAGGAGGCGAATTCTCACCTCATTATTAGTGGCAAACTTCTCACACGCTGTAACACACAGCTCCATCGTCTCCACCTTCATTTCCTCCAGCATGTCAGTGTGCTGCCAAAGACAGTGAAAGATAGACTAAAATGAGACATTACAAAAGTAGGCATAGCCAGAATGATGTCTCATAGCTGCCAGCATGTAAAAAGTTCTAAAACTTTGATAATAAAGTAGGTGGTAAATCCAAATTTACCCGTTCCCACAACAGTCAATTGAGTAATTGCTTTAATGATGAGGCTTTAAGAGATAGTGATACACTTAATAAATACCACAAGTGAGTGTAAAATGAGACTGTCCGTCCAATCTGTCAATATTAATTAAGAGACCTTTATACAGGTCTTAATGTGTCTCAATAATTGCTTATTATAAAACGGGAAGTTCGGGTCCTTAAATCTAATAGGCTGAGGCCATTCATAACAATGCATACAATACATTATTTTCCCAGTTTTTAATAAACTGTGTTCTAAAAATTAGCCACTATGTCAGGTGAGCTCGGCTCACCTGCCTTATTTTGTGTTTCGTGTCTCGTGTTCATTGGTTCCTGTATTGTCACGTGACAAAGACTTTTTGTTTATATACTCCTCAGTTCCGGTCTGTCTTTGTCGCGTCTCATTTATAGTGTTTCGTTTTGCGTGTTGGTCGTGTGTATGTGTTGTGCGTAGTTTCTGCGTTTAATAAACGCCTTTTGGATCCTCACCTGGCAGCCTGCTCCTTCTAGCTCCCCTCCGTGCGAGCTTCTCGTTTCTACTACCAGCACCCAAACGTGACACAGGTCATGCTTTCGATCAATATTTTTATCTTGTTTGTCCAGCATATAAATATAACCACAAAATAGTTTAAAGAATGATCTCTAGTTCAGATTTTATCATCATGTCTCACATTTGATTTCCATTTACACAGCCACAATCTGAAAAATCTTAAGAGTACAAACTAATTTGATAAGGTTATTGTTTTTAGTACAGATCTGTGCAAATCGATTTCATTGTTCGTATGTAATTAGCAATCACTCTGTGAAACAGATGTCTAGTACACAAATATTGGCAACAGAAAGTCCCTAGACTGCTACTTTTGGCAAAAAAAAATTGCAGTCGCATGGAGAAATATTACACCCAAAGTCAAGAGAGATAAACCCTGGGATGCTTTTGTCAATGAGAAATGCAACTAAAGTTACTTCTTGAAATTATTTGGTCACATTTATAAGGTGATAAGTAATAACAGCAAAGAGCCCCAGCTGATTGAGAGCATATGGCCTCACCAAGGACAGATGAAGCTCCCTTCAGGTGACGTGACACTTCATTCTTTATATAGCAGAAAAATATCAGTCATTCAGTGTTGACTTGAAGCAGTTATATCAGTATTTTTTATTAAACACAGATACTGTGCTAACACTTTAATGTTCTACTAAAAAAGTCTTCACAAATGGAACATTAAATGTTCTGGAAAACTTATAGAATACAGATTTCATAAGTGTTTTTTGTCTTAAAGCCTATTACATACACTTATATAACAACTCCCGGAGAGTGTTCTCAAAATAATGTTTAGTAGAGAGGAGAGGTTGTTGGAAATGCGTGGACATGCGTGAAATCGAACAGACTGTCACGTTCATGGAGTCGAGCCCGTGTAGGAGCACCTGGGTGCAAAATAGAGCCAGGGTGCCAGGTAACTGAGAATAGCATTTTATTCAAAAAGCTAACTCGGAATACAAAAAACACAAGAACCGACACATGGATTAAGTAATAAATCTTAGGACACATGGTCGCTACAACCAATGGTGCTCAGCAGTTAATGAACTGAAACAAGAGTACTAATTAGGGAAAAAAATGCTAATTAACAAAAAACGAGGGAAACAAAACAAAAAGGTAAATAGTGACCCAGCT